>OZ010609.1:8802632-8817632 GCA_963932145.1 Acanthosepion lycidas | reverse complement strand
ACATATATATTGTCATCCACAGACAGACGGTTTCGCTGTATCACAGCTCATCATTGTGTATATGTATATGTATATATATATATATATATATATATATATATATATATATATATATATATATATATATATATATATATATATATATCCTTCTAATATTGATGAAACAATTAGCCTGGTGCTCCTGCTATATATTTAGTGATTCTTGATACAATCCGAAGTAATATCTGCAGTGTTAATGGTCCTGATCTGGCATATCGCCTTCAGTTAACTTCCCACCGACATAATGTACCTTCCCTGGATCATTTCTATAAATACTCTCAGGGTAATGGTTGTGACGAGCTTTCCTGTTTCGTAGTTAAATTTTGGGAATATAAGCGCAGTACTAGATTGGCAGCGAGGTCTCATCATTTCAAACGTTAATAATGGCAAAATTTAAACATAAGTGCTATGCTAATCGTTACTTTTTTCGCACTACTCGCTTGTGGACTTTCTCCGGATTCTGGCCCCCAAAATTCAAATATAATGTCAATCGTTATCCGCCGTCTTAATCTTTTGTCTTTTATTGTACTCTTCCTTAAATAATTTTTCACATTTTGTAACGCTCAGTTACCTCTTGTATCTTAGTGGCTTTATTGTCTTGATTTGGGTGAAATGATTATAAAAATTATATGTTATTGCATCTACGGACTTCCCTATTTCATCTGTCTATCTATGAATCTATCTCAGTCTTTTTATATATATCCCAGTCTCTTCATATCTATCTATCTATCTATCTATCTATCTATCTATCTATCTATCTATCTATCTCAGTCTGTTCATATCTGATCATATTTATCTATCTATCTATCAGTCTTGTCATATCTATCTATCTATCTATCTATCTATCTCAGTCTCTTCATATCTGATCATATCTATCTATCTATCTATCTATCTATATATCTCAGTCTCTTCATATCTGATCATATCTATCTATCTATCTATCTCAGTCTCTTCATATCTGATCATATCTATCTATCTATCTATCTATCTATCTATCTATCTATCTATCAGTCTGCTAATCTCTATCTATCTATCTATCTATCTATCTATCTATCTATCAGTCTGCTGATATTTATCTATCTAGTCGCATCATATCTATCTATCTATCTATCTATCTATCTATCTATCTATCAGTCTGCTAATATCTATCTACCTATCTATCTATCTATCTATCTATCAGTCTGCTAATATTTATTTATCTATCTAACTATCAGTCTGCTAATACCTATCTATCTATCTATCTATCTAACTATCTATCTATCTATCTATCTATCTATCTATCTATCTCTCTAACTATCAGTCTGCTAATATTTATTTATCTATCTATCTATCTATTTATCTCTCTCAGTCTTTTTATTTCTATATATCTCAGTCTCATCATATCTGATCATATCTATCTATCTATCTTGAATTATACTTATCCAAGTAGCAACCAAAAATTATACTCATTTCTCGATAATTTGCCTTTTAACCTATAAGTAACATTGTCATATTTTCGGGGATTGCAAAATTTTAAAAAAAAACGAAAAAAAAAACAACTTTTGGTCATTTGCTCCGTGTTTTAGAAACTGACCTCTTAAAATTGTTCGAAATATGGATTTATGAATTATATTTTTTAATCTGAAAGCCAGTTAAATCAGTTACAGTTTCTATTCGCCTTAATCTGTAAATAATTGTCAAGTCTGATTTCCTCGTTAAAACATTGCAGACGAAATAATCAAATAAATATTGAACAAAGAGAAATAGAAAAAGAGAGTAAACGTCTCCTCCAAATCACGAATGAATAATCAAAGGCTATTAAAAAAAAAAGTCAGACTCCAACAGCCAACCCTGCCAGAGATATCTTTTTCCATTTCGCACCTTAACTAAAAAAAAAAGGAAAAAAATCCGACGCGGCGTTGTAAAAATATTTGTCGAAATTAACGAAGCTTAACAAAACCTCCGAGACGACAATCGACATAAAAGAAATCGGTAAACAGTCCGATTTAAAGGAGACAAAATACTTTCTACTGACTCTGATTGATTAAGTGATCGAAGGATCGATAATTCTCTGTTTAGGCGCTTGCATTAAACGCTCGTCAGTTGGCATCGAGTTAAACTTGCGGTTTGTGGCAAAACAATCAGAGTTAAGTGGTCCTTTTGACCTGTTCCCAAGATAATTACTCAGAAGACGAATAAAATAATCGCTTTATACATACATGCATATATATATATATATATATATATATATATATATATATATATATATATATATATAATACAATATAAAAGGCTGAAACACTAATATTCCATGGTTATAATTTATTACATTGGAATCGTAATCACGATCCAATTCATCAGTCCCACAAATTCAAAAAGAAATCGGAAACTATAACTTTTATATAAATTTTAGTGAGAGTGTATGTGTGGCAGTGGGGAAGAAGTGCGAGAGGGAGATGTATGAAAGCTCTAGAGCGAAGTGTAACAGAAGATAAAACAGGAAGGCCTGTTAAAATTTAACAGATATAAATTTTAAAGAGATGAGTTAAATAACGGTTTAAATGAGTGAGATACACTTAAATATGAATTATTTTTTAATGCATAATTCGCTACCGATTCGCTGACCAAAATTAAAATTAAAAAAAACCGACACCGGAAATGTGTGGATACATTTGTAGTTACACCAGACACAATAAAAAACGATATGATCTAAACTTAAAAATCCAGAAGATGAGAGAGAGAGAGAGAGAGAAAAGAAAAAAGTGATAGATGGTGGGGGCGGCGGCAACTAAAAACGAAAGTCATTTGTAAGAGAACCGATGTGTAAACAAGAAAATTTGACAAAGCAAGTAATATCACCTACAGGTCACAAATTTAACATAAACATATCAAAATTAACGAATATTTAATCTAGTGTACGGACCTACTATTTATCTGCCCAAATCACATACGTAGATACTCACATACACAACAACATATATCTATATACTCGCACATACATACATACATACATATACGTGCGCACACAGAGAGGCACACACACACACACTTATATATATATACACATGCACTCATGCATACACACACACACACACACACACACACATATATATATATATATATATATATATATATATATATATTTATACAGCCATGGCCAAAATTATGGAGCACCTATAAAAATTTGAGATAATAGTTTAAACCTGCGTATTTCAAGGTTAAGAATCGTACAGTGAACAATTGAGAGTAAATGTAAACTATTTAACAGTAGATTGTAGTATATTTTTTTTTGCTTTAAAGCCTCTTTCAAGAGATTTAGCTGAGTTTCGTACTAAATTCATTCCAATATTCAAAATGATTTATTGTCATACTAAAGGTTGTTTCGTAATTTTCGGGTAATATTTGATTCCTACCAGTGTATATTTAATTGAAAATGCCTCCAAAGAAGCAGCTTTCAGAGATTAAAAGGGCACAAATTGTTGCTTTATCTGGTGAAGGATATTCTCAGGTAGAAATTGCCAGGAAGATGGAATGTTAAAGGAAGGGGGTTCAAACAACGATTAAAAGGTACAAGGAAACAAAGTCTTTCAAAAACAGAAAAGGACAAGGCCGTAAAATGTCTACAACCGCCAGGAAAGACAGATCTTTGAAAAGAGCATCCCTTGCAGATAGGAGGAAAAGTTCTTCAGAGCTTGCTGATGAACTTAGGGAGGATGCAAACAAAAACATATCAGCTCGAACAGTGAGAAGGAGGTTATTAGAAGTGGGATTAAAAGGATGCAAAGCCAGGAAGAAGCCATACTTGTCTCAGGCCAAAAAGAAAAAACGATTGGAATTTGCAATGAAAATTGGACACCTGATGATTGAGGCAAAATTGTTTGGTCTGACGAAAGTAACTTTGAGGTAAGTTAACAGCTTCTATTTCCTAAACTTTGGATGTAATAATTGAAATTTTTATGTGAATACACACCCATAACATTTATTCAAAAATTGTAACAAATTCTTTTTTTTCATCAGATTTTTGGCACCCCTGGAGCGGTTTATGTTCGCCGTATGGAAGGAGAGGCATTTCATCCTGATAGTGTGGTTCCAACTGTAAAATTTGGAGGAGGAAGCGTAATGGTTTGGGGCTGCATGGCTTCTTCAGGCACTGGAATGTTGTACACATGTGAGGGCAGAATGAACTCCACAATTTATACTAACATGCTGAACCAGGTTAACTGAACCTCTTTTACTAAAATATTTAATAATAACATTCCAAGTGATGTAATCTTCCAACAAGACAATGCTCCATGCCATACGTCAAAAGTTTCAATCGGTTGGTTTGAGAAAAAAGGGATTACAGTGATGAAGTGGCCCTCTCAATCCCCAGACCTAAATCCCATTGAAACTTTGTGGTCCCATTTAGGGAAAAGAGAGAATGCACAAATGTTTATCAAAAAAACAATTAGAGGCCAAACTTCATGAAGATTGTCAGAAAATAGATCCTACCACCTGCAACAACTTAGTCAATAATATGCAAAAACGAATAAAAGCTGTTATAAAGGCAAAAGGAGGACATACCAAATATAGATTGTTGTTATTAATGTTTACTCCACTATTCTTAACCTTGGAATATATAAGTTTGAATCATAATTTCGATTTTTCATTGGTTCTCCATAATTTTAGCCAAGGCTGTATATATATATATATATATATATATATATAGATAGATAGATATATATATATATATGCAATTCATGCATACATATACACATACACTCATGTATATATATGCACATACACACATATATTATGAGAGATAATAAATAACATGTTGAAATCGCTACACGAAACTTTCATGTTTCAATACTTTGAATGTACTTCTTCAGGCGAAGGTAAGTAACTAGTGATTAAATGATTTTTAAGGAAATTTAAAAACAAAGTGTTACCTCTTTTCCGAAAATTAAATAGTGGAGATATAAGGTTAAAATTAAAAATAGACTTGTGGGTATGTCTTGATTAACCAATTAAATGTCAAATCTAAACTAAATAAAAATTATGCTCAGAGGGTGTAGGTGGGTGAGTTATTTTTTTTTCATTTCATGATAAACCAGAACGCCATTGACGATTGCGGAAAATTTTCTGTTTTTAATTCTTATCCTTATGCACCCACATTTAACCTTCGGAAATGAGGTAACACTTTGTTTTTAAATTTCCTGAAAACTCATTTAATCTCCAGCTACCATGACCTGAAGAAATACAGTTATATTATTGAAACTTGAAAGTTTTGTGCAGAGATTCCAACATGTTTTTATTATAATCTCGTATCATCAAACGAAAAAAAGGGGAAATGAAAAGAAAGAAAGGTTATCGGAAGAGGATGTGGTGATAAGCGCTACGAGGAGATAAAATCTGGCCATAGAATTTCGTTAGGATATACAATTTGAACTTTAACGGTCTCCTAGGTTGGTTACGTAGGAGTTTCAAGTAAGAAATAACAAAAAAAAAAAAAATAATAATAATTCACAGCTAGATACAGTTAAGTTAGAGTTGTAGGTATCTTTATATATATATATATACATATATATATATGTATATATATATATTTTTTTATCCTTCATATTATTTTGGGGTAAAATATTTTCAAGGAGACAAATAATTCGAGTAATACAATATTTTTTATTTATAGGGGGGGGGGAAATATGTGGTAAATTCCATATAAAAATTAAACGCGAAAAAGATTAGATTACTACTAACTTTCCATTTCTATTGAAGTAGGCTGGAAAAATGGATCGATACTATTGTATATAGGAAGTTAGTTATTAAAAATATACAGACATTAGATTGGTGCAAAAATAATGACGTGATAATGACGTTTTTTGACCTTAAAAATTACGTCAAAAAACGACATTATGACGTCATTATTTTTGCACCAACCAAATATAAGAGGGTTCATTCGTAGATTCAAAACCTTTAGCAAGATTGTAATGTTAATTCTTTTTTATCTTTGTAACTTATTGCTGTCTGATACCTTCTGTGTAATAGTTTTTCTTTATCAGCGTATTTAAAAATTTGTATATCCCTCCTGTAGACAGAGAAAACACAGTTCATTTAATGCCTTCGAGATTCTAGTCTGTTTTAGTATTTTCCATTTAAGTTTGGGTGTTTCACTTTTGACCTTTAATTCCCCCAAAATACTTGGAAAGTGATATTTTTTGAATATATTCATCGTGTTACCGACGTAAAACCTCATCGAAGTTATAGGATTATCAACAGAGCTAATAGTACACCCGTTTACCACCGATTTTGCTAAACATCTGTTGGATAGCGGGGACCGGTTGGGATTTACGGCACTTACGGTTTGTATGTGTGTGTGTGTGTGTGTAAAAGAAAAAATATTTTAGAGTTGTGAATATTAATTTTCCTTCCTTACATTTCAACCACAGAAAGCTTCGAACCGGGATCACATATTCGGAAAGCATATATATATATATATATATTAATAAATATACATTTTTATCCTCACCGGTAGAACGACTCGATGGTTCACGAACAACACAATCTTTAGGTGCTGAATTGAGAAAAAATATTGTGTTGTCTAAGAAACTTCGCGTTCCGTCATCGGCGATGAAAAATATATATCTATAAATATATAATTTATAGATTTGTTCTATTACAATGTGCACTATTTTATTAATACCACCACGCAATGTGTAATATTTTCATTGTCCCGTCTAATATTACCGTAGATAATTTTCTATGTGTGTAAATTTATGAGGATTCCTTTATGTCTTAGTGTGCATAGGATGGTTATATGTATTCGTAATTGTGTATGTGTGTCTGTCTAGTGATAGTTCTGATGTCTTCACCTTTGTGAAGATTATTGTATGTTTAAGTGGGCATCGGATGGTAATATGTATTTGTAATTGTGTATGTGTGTCTGTCTAGTGGGAGTTCTGATGTCTTCACCTTTGTGAAGATTCTTGTTTCTCTAAGTGGGCATCGCATTGTAATGTGTTCGTAATTGTGCATGTGTGTCTGTCTAGTGAGAGTTATGATATCTTCACCTTTGTGAAGATTCTTGTAAGTCTAAGTGGGCATCGGATTGTACTATGTATTCGTAATTGTGTATGTGTGTCAGTCTAGTGGGTGTTTTGATGTCTTCACCTTTGTGAAGATTCTTGTATTTCTAAGTGGGCATCGGATGGTAATATGTATTCGTAATCGTGTATGTGTTTCTGTTAGTGGGTGTTCTGATGTCTTCAGCTTTGTGCGGTCAGCCAGTGCAGTGAAATGTCACATGATCCTAATTTATGGCTTATCTCTTCAAGCATGTATTCTTTGTATTAGATAGATATATGCTAAATTCTTTTAGAATGGATTCAATGAAAGTGGGCGATGGAATTTAAATTTTAGGTTTGTGTTTATTTAGTTGGTCATACTGTTATTAAGTTGTCAATGTATTTTCTCCTTAAATTAGTAAATTCTTTCGTTAATTAGATTGTCATTAGTGAAATCAATGTTATGCCCAGCATCGTTTCGATGTGAAACGAGAGAGTTAGATCGTTTGTCCAAACGCATGTCTCTCAAAGATTCAAAGCTCGCAGTTGAACGACTTTGTTTCTCCTCTGCCGAAGTTCAAGTAGGCAGCGTCTGTTAGAAAGATGATGACTTTTATTTTTTTGGGTGGGGGGATACTGAAGACGTAACCATGATAGACTACTTGGAAAAGCGAAAAAAAATACATTAATGGACAGTAGTATTCATCAGAAATAAGACAATTGAAAAAATAAATCAAGTCAAAACGCAGAGGTACGCTGAGAACGTTTGTTTTCTTGCTTCAGAATAATGCGCGTCTTCATACTGCTCAGGTTCCACAAGCTGAAGCAGCTCTATCTCTGATTTGCTACTCTATCTTCTTCCTGTTTCCTAAACTCAAATCCCACCTGTTTGATCGCAATTTTGGAAACAATGATGTGATTATTTGTGCTGGGGATGAGTTTTTGGAGTATCAGGACGCCAGCTTCTTCCGTGATGGGATTGGAATGCTTAAGCATTATTGGATCAAGTGCATTGACTATATTGAAAAAATAGTAAGAAGCTGTCTTGTTTTTTTTTTTGTTTTTTTTTGTTCAAATCCTGGCTGTGGGTTAGAACTTTTTAAACAACACTCCACATTTTATCTGCAATCTCTCGATATATGGAATGAGCGACAAACCAAATGAGGCTATCATATGCAATGTACAGATGAATGGGGAAACTTATAAAGTGCGTTTCATATAGCTTTAAAGCAAAGATTAAATACGGAGGAGATTTTGTTATAAGCTGTGTTTTTATATCGGAAAATATTGTTGCTATATGAAATGAAGAGCGTAATTGATAGTAGGTTTTCCCTTGAATATAAACTCCATCGCATAATCAGTTTAATGAACCACATAGTTAAAATAACCATTAGTATTATAATTATACCCTTTAGGATTGTAATTAAAATATCTCGTACCAGTCGGGAAACGAAAGAGGAAAATTATGGCTTAGTTCCTGATATTGGAACAATGAATACAAATGTAGAAAAATCTTTACCAAACATGATCAGTTGGTTCTTTTATTGCCCTCTCTGTTTCTTTCACTTTCAGTATCCCTGAATTCAGCATTAATATGATCGTCAAACACGTCTTCCGACTATGATGTAGCCTCCTTCTCTTCCCCAAGGACGTGCAACCATACAGTTTGAATCCTATATCTCGTGGATATCTTCATCTTGTGTTGTTTGTAGGGACAGGTTGGTTACATACAGTTTTAAACTGGTGCCAATTAGGTCGTCGATCATCTAGAGTTATTGGTATGTGTTGTTTTTTACTAACAAGAAAATGGGGAGTTGATTTTGTGTTTTCTGTGTGGTCTGACGAAAGAAAAAAATTGTTAAAAAAAACTACCACTTTAAGTATCAGAAGTGCTATGCTAATGATCTTTCTTCCCTGCCTGGCGTGGTCAATCAGAAAAATTGCTTTGATTAGAGGGTGGAGAACGACTTTTGAACTTGGCGAGCGAAAGGGCATTTTCCCTGTTGCGAGTAGAAGGTTAAATATTTGACCCCTGTTTTCGGTATTAATTTGCCTGCTGGATTCTTTGCTGCCTTTTGGACTTTTTTGAACCGGAATTTGCGATTGAACTTATTCTTGGGAGACGAATTTTTTAATGACCCCATTGGTTAATCCGCAAACAAAAGCGTTTATGCGCCCTTTCGTTGATGAATTATGCCTCATTCAACAACATTTTTCGCAAGGACGCCATATAATATAACCCTCTCTATTCCGTAAAGACGTGTATCCATGCAACTTGGACCATATCTCATGTAGATATCTTCACCTTGGGATGGCTGTGGTCAGGTTCATCACATAGTTTCAAACTAGCCAAGGAGTTGGTGCCAGTTAGGTCTTCGATCGTCTAAAGTTGCTGGTAAGTGCTTCTTACTGACAAGAAAAGGAAGGTTGATTTAGTAAGCCGTGGTAGTTTTTTATTTTTGACGACTGGGCTGAAGAAAAGAAAGCCATGCTCTTGTAGGAAGAAGGAGGCCTGATCTTGGTTGCAAATAAGAATTTATTAATAGTAATTTATTAATAGTGGGGTTCTCCCCTTTTTACATATGATAGACTCGTCCAAAGTATACTTCTACTAACTAAGAGAATACCTGCTGTTGAGATACGTGGATATAGGGTGATAGATATGGAGACAGATACAGGGTGTTCTCAGACAGTTATACAAGAGGAGAGAGAGAGAGAGAAAATTACGGCTTTACTTACAGACACTTGTACATATACTTTTTACTAACCCGCATTCCTGGACCACTAATCTTCACTTCAAGTCTGTATTCCAACGTTTAATACACTTATTTTTCTATCTCAATTACTGGCGTTGTTTATTTATTGGTGCAGGATTCCATTCACGGAATCCACAACACTAAATAAAGACAGAATATTTACAAAGTTTATATATATATCAACACTTCTGGATATGGTAGCGACTTGGAACCAAAGTGTGTATTCTGAAACTTTTTATTAGAGAATCGAACATCAATTTCAGGCGGGTGTGAATTGTATATGTGCTGATCAGCCAATCTTCGATGTAACTCTCTTCTCGAATCTCCCGGCTCTCTCTGGCTCCGTTCGCCAAAATGCTGTATATATGAGGACCCATCCAACCACGGGTTTTCTAACAATTTCTCAATCACAAATGGGGTTAAAAGGGTCGCAGCAGATGTTTTTCACAATCAAATTTCCTGGGAAAATTCAATTTCACCCAAAGAAGGAACTGATAATTTTTCTGTTCCAACTCGTTACCACTAGAAACCGGAATTATAGAATAGACTTCTTTAACAAACACGTTACATTGTTACACCTACTTCCTGCTTTTCTGTTAACTACGATATTCAAAAAATTGGTAAAATTTCAGATTAAACCCCGGAAAGTAATTGTAATGAAAATTTTCATTCTGGTATGGAATTGGCTGATTAATAACAATAAAGTTTGCGGAAGAAAATCGTTTAGGAGTTATCGACAATATAAGTTAGGCGTTATTCGCGTCTAGCCCGGCTAATATTACTGGCGTTGTTGTTATACGTTTGCCTCGAGAATTAATGTGCGGAAGTTTACTTAGTTAATGACATTTTTACTGATCTTCTTATTTTCGTAGTCGTCTTGATTACTGCACAGTAATCAAGACAAGTGAACGTTATGTGCATGTAAACAAAGCAAGTAATGGCGGCCGGGCTGTAACTGCGACGCGATTGAGGCCGAACACATATTGTCGATCACTTCTAAACGGTCTTTATTACGCAAAATGTTATTAAATAATCATTATCATTAAAATAATCACTATTAAATAATTATGCAAATTTATACGAGAATAGAAATTTTTATTGCAATTGGTCTCTGGGGCTTAATCTGCAAATTTCCCAAAATGCCATTCGTCATTTTCTGTCACCTTGAAACTTGTTATTTATTGTGCCCTCTGCTTCTTTCACTTTCAATAACCGTTTACACACGAGTGTCTTTTATTGCTTTGCTTGCAGTGAAAGGATTATTAAAAAGGTATTTCATCGATTATACAAAGGCATTTTCGAGAATATTACACGGTGAATGATTTGAAATATTGGAAAAGATATCGACTCAAAATGTGCAGTGGGTGAGTCGAATTCAATTGATAGTTGAATTCATTACATTCACGTTTGCACGAATACCCTTGGATATTGCATGAATCTATCGCTCGGTTTAATAACAGGGTAGGCTAGGCTCTCTAGCTATGGTTACCGATCAGTCTAGGAGAAAATATCTGAATTCAAAACGGACCCTGGCATTGACCCTGACACTGACGACACTATAATTTTACAGCTAAATCTCATTCTATCTTATTCCATTTATCACGTTATTGAGAGAGCGTCTGAAGATCCTACAGCGCCAGTTTGATCTGCTCGATGTTATGACGGTCGACGTCATTCCAGCCGTTGTGTGATCTGCCGAAAATTTGCCTTCACTATTCAGGGTCGAACAGGTAGATGGCTCTGCTGGAGCTGTCATTAGATCGTCTAAGACGTGACTGATCCAGCGGGCAAGGCACGGTTGTTCCGTATGATACTCAACATCGATAGCACTTAGGGCGCGGGACTGAAAACGATGAACGCGGATTCTAAGGTTCTTCCTGAGCGCTATATAGTCGCACAGAAATGACGGTGACATTTCAGACTCGTAACTTAGTGAGACGAAAAATGTTGCGATGCCGCCATAGTGGTCTCCAGAAACATCTCCTGACACCTGAAGCCAGCTCACCTCTTCTGTTGAGCTCTGTGGGTAGGTCGACTATGTTGGAAATTTCTAAGCCCAGGTCTATAATAGGAGTGACGATTTCGACGGTATCGCTAACAATGGTCATGGACGGCGGACGAGGTGGTTTGCAACGGGCATTAGATTGGTCTCTGACCACTTGATACGCAGGCCAAGGATTTTCGCCTCTTCATTGAACGCAAGGAGGGAACTCTTCAACATATACAGAGAGCGACGGAGCAGCGTCGCGTCGCGTGGTCGGTGTAGTCCAGGTCGCGGCGACAGATCATGATCTCTATTCGGATTCAACCAAAATGCTTTTTCAAATTAACTCATTGAAAAGGGTTGTGCAAACAACCATGAAATAGATTGTGCAAATAATGATATTAAACTGATGCATGGCATGTTTGCAGTTTGTTACCTGTAGCTTATGCAACTAGATGATCCTATAAGTTCTAGATCCCCAACGAGGATTAATTGCTGGTGGATATAATTTTATTAGTGTAAAATATGCGGATAATTGTTCTGATGAGTGTTCATCCCTTGTTCCTCAACGCCATGAATTTAACCGCAATACTAGATTGGCAGCTAGGTCTCTCATAATTTCTTTGTTGAAATTGCTAGATAGAACCGTAACTTCTATGCTAATAGTTTCTTCGCCTGCATGTCACACTTGTGGAACTCTCTTGTCGCTTTCTGCTTTCCTGCCAACTATGATTTTCAAAATTTAAATACAGTTTTAATCGTTACCTTTTGTTTCGTTTTTTATTCTTTTATTGACGTCGAAGTAACTCTTTCCTTTCGAGATCTTTTATCCGAAATTCCCAAACACAAAAAATTCCCAAATCCGAAAGTCTTTCCACAAATACAAATTTCAGAAACTACTTGGAAGGTTCCTCGATCATGTACAGCTGTGTAAGTGACCTTACCTCCCCTGGGTGCGGATTGCCCAGCCCAGCTACGTAGGCTAAGTTGGCGCCAGTTTTTTTTGTTAGCTATCGTCACAGCAACACTTTCGTTCGGGGATTTCTTAGCTGTTGTCTCGTGCTCAGTAAAGATATTCACAATGTCAAAAGTTCATGCATTTATATAGTTTTTGTAAGTTGTGATCATTTTTTGTAAACGTACAGTAAGTACAAAATATTGTTTTGACTTGAACACAACAATAAAACTATATTTCCACACGTGACAGTAATTGACGTATTTTCCAGTTAACAGTATGAAAATAGCGTTCTCTAAATCATTCCAGCAGCTAAGGACATTTTGTTTTTGTTATTATTAGTTACTTTGTTTAAATAGATTCATTTCGTTTTTTGCCTTGAGTAAGTCCACATTGGGCAAAAAGCGTCGGCAACTAATACAGTTTTCCTATTGTCATTTATATTTAAGAATATTGTCTTTTCTACAGGTTAACTCTGAGAAATTTTCATATATATATATATATATATATATATATATATATATATATATATATATATAAAAGTAAACATTGAAGTCAACACTTAGAGGTGACAGGGTGTTTCATGCTAGACGCAATCGTCAGGCCGAACGATTGCGTCTAGCGTGAAACAGACTGTCACCTCTAAGTATTGACTTCAATGTTCACTTTTATATTTACACACGCTCTATCTCTGATATTGAGCACTTTATCCCATAAATATAGCACACCTCAAAAGTATAAAGATATAATGCAGCTTATCTATATATATATATATATATATATATATATATATATATGTATGTGTGTGTGCGTAGATATATAGATGGATAGTAATCAACAGACTGATATATATATATATATATATATATATATAGAGAGAGAGAGAGAGAGAGAGAGAGAAGCGTCATTACCTGTATCTGTAGGTCCACAAAATTAATTATATTTTATATAAAACTACTTTTTCAGGGTACATTTATAAGCTTTTTTATGACATGTAAAGGGATATCGTGGTTATACTTGGGTTCTATTGTTAAACTACATTTTATAGGTGTTGTATTCCAAAATCTGAAAAATATCTGAAAACCTAATTTCGGATAAAGTAATTTCAAACAGTAGTGGATTTTATTACCTTGCTTTTGGTGAACTGCTTTTTAAAATATTTTAATTTTCTATACTTCAATCCCCACTAGGAAAACTGACCCAATCTATTCCTTGAACAAAATAAATTTGTATTTATTAGCAGTTTGTAGACCTATAACATTTCAAATTACTGTGGCCTTCAAGAGTTAGTGTTGTAGCCTTGTTTGGGCCAGAAATAAAGGCACAAGACAAGAGTTGAGTTAAAAAAATATATATTAACAGTAAACAGTAATACAAACGAAAGTATTACAACAAGAATATTCGGTCCGACTATCAGAGCTGACTGCTAGAAGCTACCCTCCTCTAAAAGGCAGTATCTGTACTCATTTATAGCTGAGAGAGTCCATGGATGCATGGGTAAATTACCATAACACCCGCTCGTAAGTATTATCTCTGCGGAAGTCTCAATATCTACTTTTTATTAGGTTAACGACAATAAACTCCGAAATTTTACTTTTCCTCTTTAAATGGCATTTGCTCCGGGGCCGTTTGGGGTATTGGCATGTCAAAAGTATCGTTGAGGGCAATCCATTACTGCTTTTACTTCAGGAGGATTGCTGTCAGCATTGTTTGACAGGGGTTTCCTCATATGGTTCTGATGTGGGTGCCAAAGTTGGGCCCACAGAAGTAAAACAAGGAACACGGATTAGATGTAAGAAAGATATATTAACAACATGTTACAGAGATAGTGTAAGCGGAGCTTACTATATGTTAGTGTCCAACACTGGTAGTCGTACGAGACTCTCACTGTCACTGTCTGTCACTCTCTGTAGAGTGCTATGTCGCCTACTTAATATAGGCCTGGAAGAGTCTATTGTGTAGGTAGTTTCCGGTCTCAAATGTCTCTTGTGAATAAACTGTGGACCTTTAATTATGTAAATCTTTTCTAAAATGTACCCGTTTCCCAGAAACATCAGTTATCCCGAAACATAAAAAAAAATAAAAAATAAAATAAACTTTCTCTCCGGGTTGTTTTTTTTTTTTTTTTTTTTTGTAAAGTGTTTGTTCGTCCGGATTTTGTTTGTTTGGGGAGTAGCTTGTCGAACACAGACCTGATTTTACGCGAAAACATTACCTCGGCCGGGGGTAATGATGATGGTGTGT
>OZ010609.1:8792632-8797632 GCA_963932145.1 Acanthosepion lycidas | reverse complement strand
ATTATTTTGATCTGCGAAATGAGGTCAAATTAACGGGACACTCTGTACACACGCACACACACACACACACACACACACATATATATATATATATATATATATATGCATGTGTTTGTGTGTATAGATAGTTATATATACATATATATATATATATATATATATAAGCATAGATACATATATGAATGTGTTTGTATGCATAGATAGTTATATATATATATATATATATATATATATATATATATATATATATATATATAAGCATAGATATATATACGGATGTGTTTGTGTGTATGGATACATATATATATAAGCATAGATACATATACGGATGTGTTTGTGTGTATGGATACATATATATATAAGCATAGATACATATATGCATGTGTTTGTGTGTGTAGATAGTTATATATATATAAGCACACATACGTGTATGCATTTGTTTGTTTATACACACACACACACATACATATATATATATATATATATATATATATATATATATATAGAGAGAGAGAGAGAGAGAGAGAGAGAGAGAGAGATAGACATTGACTGTAACAGAATGTATGTGGGCCAAAAGTGGCCTTACTCTGGTCCCACAATTTGTTTCAGGTTTGCACAGCTAAGAAGCTTCGATGAATTTCTCCTTCATCAAGATGGAGCACGTTGCCATTAGGCTTTGGCATCACACAACGACATTTAAAAGACAACTGTGAAACGAAATTAACTACAATTAACAATAAACCCCTTGAAAATGCCTCAGAAAATGAATTGGCAATAAGAGACTTTATTAAGCAAACCTTTCCACAGCGTTGGTTCGGAACAAGAAACGGTATCGAACAGCTACCATTCGGCTGACTTCACACCAAACGGATTTCTATTTGGTGGGTGTAGTAAAGAATAAGGTTTATGATTGAAATATTCACCCAGTGGACGAATTAAATCTCAGAAGTATTTATTTAAATTTATGCAGGACGGGATTTCTGTCGTATTGTGTGACATCGTGTTCCATGGAGGTTTGAGAAAAGTTGCAGTGTTGAAGGAAGACATTTTAAGCACTTGACGGATTAAATTGTGGTAAAAAATGTAAATAAAGTGTTAAACAAATGGACATAAACAGTTTTGAAGAAATATAATTGGAACAAATAAATGTATTAAAATATGAAGTGCATACCTATTAAATGTGAGCCGACCTTTTGGCTAACCCTGTGTTTTAGCAAGCATACACACGCAGACACGTATTTATGTGTGTGAATAGATAGATAGATAGATAGATAGATAGATATGAAATGAGATAGATAGATAGATAGATAGATAGATAGATAGATAGATAGATAGATAGATATGAAATGAGATAGATAGATAGATAGATACGAAGAGACTGAGATAGATAGATACGAAGAGACTGAGATAGATAGATAGATAGATAGACACGAGGAGACTGGGATAGATAGATAGATAGATAGATAGATAGATAGATAGATAGATAGATAGATATGAAATGAGATAGATAGATAGATAGATACGAAGAGACTGAGATAGATAGATACGAAGAGACTGAGATAGATAGATAGATAGATAGATAGACACGAGGAGACTGGGATAGATAGATAGAGAGATAGATAGATAGATAGATAGATAGATAGATAGATAGATAGATAGATAGATAGATAGATAGATATGAAATGAGATAGATAGATAGATAGATATATAGATAGGTACGAAGAGACTGAGATAGATAGATAGATACGAAGAGACTGAGATAGATAGATAGATAGATAGATAGACACGAGGAGACTGGGATAGATAGATAGATAGATAGATAGATAGATAGATAGATAGATAGATAGATAGATAGATAGGAGAAGAATGAGATGTCATAGATAGATATTAGGCTGGTGCAAAAATAATGTCGGTTTTTGACGTATTTGTAACGTCTAAAACCGACATTATTTTTGCACCAACCTAAGAGATAGATAGATAAATATGAAATGAAATGAGATAGATAGATAGATAGATAGACACGAGGAGACTGAGATAGATAGATAGATAGATAGATAGATAGATAGATAGATAGATAGATAGATATGAACAGACTTTTTTTCAGATAATCAACAAATCTCAATTAACCTATATATCCATTAATAAAAAAAAAAACTTTATAAAACGAATTAAAACTCCTTCCAGCGATTTTTCATCAAGCTGGAATAAAAACAAATATTTTTTACAAATTAACATGTGAAGCCATACAACAAAATTAATTGCAAAATCAAGTAGACGTCTAGTTGGTAAGCTCAGTGGAATCTTTCTGTAACCTCTGCGGTTCTCCAAGGATCTCTGGCCAATGTCAGAATCAATGTGCATACATCTACAGTGGCATAAAATCTGAACGATGCCGGTCTTCAAGGTAGAATGCTTAGAAAAAAAAGCCATTGCTGGCGGAAAAGAACAAAAGCTCGGTTCTACTATGGCAAAGCTCATATTGACCTCTTGCCAGAGCTAGAAACATTCTGGCAAGAGGTCATGAGTGCATGAGACCAAACTAGAGATTTTTGGGGAGGGACGACATATGGTATGGCTAGCGAACTGCAAATTCTGCTTTGATAAGAATTTGCTCCAAACTATTAGGTTTGTGCAAAAGTAATGACATAATAATGTCGTTTTTTGACGTATTTTTTAACGTCAAAAAACGACATTACTACGTCATTATTTTTGCACCAAACTAATATTAAAACGGCAGCTTTCAGATATAGGGTGCTTTGCATCTGTTGGAAGAGACAAAATGTACACATATGGACCCTGAAAGACATCAAACATTTCTGAACGAAAGTATCTTGTCCTCATTTCAAAAGTTGGGTTTTGGTCACGTTTGGATTTTCCCAATAATGCAAGGCACCGTTGATTCAAAGCAAATATACAAAAATAGTGGGTTCCAAAACGAAAATTCAAGTCTTGATCTAAACCCAAGTGAAAATCTGGGTATCAGTTAAACAAGGCAGTATGTACAAGAAATCCAGATAATATCGAACAATTGTGGGATTTTGCCAAGAGTTGTCAGCAACTGGCGATAATTCATGCCAGAATTTACTTAAAGAGACGTCGTCGTTCAGACTTTAAAAGGAAGAGTTAGTATATATTAAACATGAGTTACATTTGCTCATCTTAAATTTTAATATTTTCTTAATATTTTTGAAAGTGGTTAGAATTAGTTTAATAAAGGTTTTTTTCTTGATGAATATAAAATTAAATGAGATTTGAGGATTATCAGGGAAAAAGAGGCAATTCATCTGTGTATGGTGGTTTTATTGTGACTACATCTTTTTTTCATTGATGTAAATTTGATTTTGGTAATATATGTTAATTATTATTTTGATGATTACAGTTTGTTGTTAAATTTTCATTTGCTTTTCGACTTAATGATAAGTTTTTAGAACTAGATGATGTCGTAACATTATCTAGTCAATATTGATATAGTCAATGAGAATGTGTCAATATTTCTAAGAAGAGGTATTATGTACACTGTTTACATTATTCGGACTATTATCCTCATCTTTGTCGCCATATTTATTACAACGTTTTGGCCTTTCAGTATCTGTCTATATTTCTGAGATGAGGTATTATGTACACTATTTACATTATTCAGACTATTATCCTCATCTTTGTCGCCATATTTATTACAACGTTTCGGCCTTTCAGTATCTGTCTATATTTCTGAGATGAGGTATTATGTACACTATTTACATTATTCAGACTATTATCCTCATCTTTGTCGCCATATTTATTACAACGTTTCGGCCTTTCAGTATCTGTTTATATTTCTGAGATGAGGTATTATGTACACTATATACATTATTCGGACTATTGTCCTCATCTTTGTCCCCACATTTATTACAACGTTTCGGCCTTTCAGTATCTGTTTATATTTCTGAGATGAGGTATTATGTACACTATTTACATTATTCAGACTATTATTCTCATCTTTGTCGCCATATCTATTACAACGTTTCGGCCGTTGTAGGCTTCTGCCTTCTTCAGGTTGTTGGAATGTCGAACTGAACCCTTTATTTCGCTCACTGGGGTAGACTGTTCTAGTTCCACGTGCCATGTCTAATGGATGTCAGTTATCAGTTATCTCCTGTTAATTTCCCTTTGAATTTCCCTTTGAATGTTCTCCACTGACTTAACCGGGTATTGAACTCACGCTCTTTGTGTCCTGTCACTAGATCTAACTAACGCCTTTATCCACTGTACCATGTCTCATTGAGGAGCGAAATAAAGGGTTCAGTTTGACATTCCAACCACCCGAAGAAGGCCGGGGCGTAAAACGGCCGAAACGTTGTAAAAAATATGGCGACAAAGATGAGGATGATAGTCCGAATAATGTAAATAATGTAGTCAGTGGGAATATCTAGAAATAGGATTTCTTTCATGATATTTTTTTCGGAACTGAACTTCAAAAAGGAATTTTATTCTACATTTGTTTTAAGGTCTATAATGTTATTAGCAGGTCTGGTTTTTGGTGAAGATCTCATCAATACATCTGTCATAAGTCGTGGGTATATTGTATTGAAGATTTTTTCTAAATTGGACATATATAAATTTGAAATTAAAGGGCCCAGAGATTTGGAGAGAATCAAAATGATTATCGATACAATGTCTGTTGTCTTAAATAATATTTTACTTAAAGAAAATTTAAGTTCTAAATGCACAGTATATATATATATATATATATATATATATATATATATATATATATATATATATATATATATATTACAATGAATCATTCATACAAAAAGTAGATTAGTAAAGTTAATGATATAAAATTCATTGTAATGTAAAATGAACTGTACCACATATTTGATTTAAAAGAACTGATCCGACGTGCAAATTTTCGGGATAACATCTGAGACATCACTCTATTAAACAACTTAGTTCATGCCACATTGACTCATAAACTCCTACAAAAAAAAATTCTCAAATTATCATATTTGTAAAAAAGA
>OZ010609.1:8775132-8787632 GCA_963932145.1 Acanthosepion lycidas | reverse complement strand
CTCTAAAATCTTCATATATATATATATATATATATATATATATATATATATATATATATATATATATATATAACCAAGTGTAGGATAGGTCTATCCGGAATGAATTCCAATAACCTACAAATACTATTCTTAAAAAGTGGTCAATACAGAGTAGAGCAAATATAAATATTTATTCGAAAATTATAACCTAAAAATGTTTTAAAATCACTATAAATATATTCATTTTATTTCACCACTTCTGTTGTCTTATCAAATGGTGGTGTTGAATTCAACATCATCACTTGATTAGAAACCAGATGTGTTGAAACAAAATGGTCATTTTTGTAGTGATTTTAAAACATGTTTATGTTATAATTTTCGAATAAATAATTATATATATATATATATATATGTGTGTGTGTGTATGTTTGTGTGTCTCTGTATATATATATATATATATATATATATATATATATATATATATATATATGTGTGTGTGTGTGTGTGTGTGTGTGTGTGTGTGTATGTTTGTGTCTGTCTGTATATATATATATATATATATATATATATATATATATATATATATATATATATATATACCGGCTGTAACAGCAAACTATTACAAATCGGGTAACAGTAAAATTGTCCCATTTTTAGATAAAGCTTTGAAACGTTGTCTCTTAGAAATTATTAAAGCTATCTTACTGGCATTCTCCAATGTTTTTATAACACTATAGCACTCAACTTCGCGCAGTGAGAATGTATAATTACTTTCTAAGCTTAACAGAAGAAATCGTAATGAAATCGATCTTAAACGAAAATGACATTTTCGTCATTAATCAATCATAGCTAAGGATGGAAGCTCATGAAGTACTTAAATAATGTTAATTTTTGTATATATTACTCCAGGATGATTTCGCACCCTATTCAAGATGATCTTTGCCCTCTCTAATCTTCTTAATTTCTGTACCTCACAGGTTTCACGCCCCATTTCTTTTTTCAAGTCTTTTTTCATTGCACTTTGGACTGTCAGATGTGAAACTCCTCTCTCACATGCCAAACGTCTTATGGATTCAGTCGGCTCTTTTTTTAAGTGGTCCCTATAATTATAAATTGAAACGATGATCTCACTTCCTGTTGTGACTTCCTAATCCAGTCTTCCTTACTGTTTCCTCACTTTTAAACTTATTTATCGTTGTTCGATGGTTTTTCAATGGACTTCGATGAAGGAAACGATAGTATGAATGTTGGTAGAATTACTGAAGGCCTGAATGATTTTTCCTCTAAACATTGCTCAGTTGATAAGACAGTGGGATTGGCACAAAGCGATATTAGCCTATTCACATGACTAGACGCCTACCAAGACCCCTTAGGTTACACCTATCTGACCATAGCTCTATTAGAACACATTTAAACACACACACAAACTTACTAGACTGTATCCGAAATATACTAGTAGACGATACAAACATAATAAGCTCATCCACCTGTAAAAACAGATTAAAAATAATGAAAGTCTTAATAATAAAAATAAAACAGCCAACACTTAATAATATTAACTACAAACACGGCCACAATGTACTGAGTGTGTTCAAAAAATTAAAAAAAAATCTCCATAACACTAAAAACATACTCACAACCCACAAACCCAATTAAACTGAAAAAATAAAATCATCCTTGATAATGGCTAAAAGTATAGCCGAATACGCTCGGAATTATAGAAGATTTGGACAATTTCTACATGCTCTGTGTCCCCCGAAAATGGAAAGCACTTGTTCGAACAGAAGAAAAATTAAATAAAATGCTTCATCGGAGTGCCTTGTATGTCGTCTTTAATGAAACATGTATAAATGAAGAATTGCTGTCTAAATACACAATATATGCGTGTGTATGTATGTGTGTGTTTGTGTGTGTATTAAGAATAAATATACAATATATATCTATTCTTTGTTTATTAAAAATTTATACAGCAATACGATTTGGACACTTTTGCTGTTACACACAGTATATATATATATATATATATATATATATATATATATATTAATACATTTTTATGTTTATACGTTCTTCTTATAGATACAAATATTTAAGTAAATGCTCTGTTTATAATAAACAGTATTAATAACATTTACCGACTTGAATGTCCCAGAAATTTTCATAGAAAATATGCGTCCTCCAGTAAATGTCGTCAATACTGTTTATTATAAACAGAGCTTTTACTTAAATATTTGTATCTCTAAAAAGAAGGTATAAACATAAAAAAAATGCCTTAAAAATAATTGTCAGATTTCATAATGTGGGATGTCATTTGTTTATATTTTCATACGCATTGAGCAGATAAAAATGGATGAGAAAAATCATGGAGAATTGTGTTTAAAAACAGTAAAATCGACCTTGCTAAACGGACGCTCCTCTGTGTCCCAATCGGTTAAGGCACGTCAGACTATATGACGGCTGCGTATAGGATACAGTTTCGATTGCTGTCGGAGGATGAATATCTTCTATGAAAATTTCTCGGACATTCAGAACGGTAAATGTTGTCAATACTGTTTATTATAAACAGAGCATTTACTTAAATATTTGTATCTATATAAAGAATGTTAAACATAAAAATGTCTTAAATAATTGTCGGACTTTCTCCATTTCATTATATATATATATATATATATATATATATATATATATATATATATATATATATATATGAAATCCTCATTAGAGATTGAGATATGGAGAATAAGAAGAAACAAATTCTGTCATTTCACTTTCATTGATCAATCATGTATCAGGTGCATTCAACTCTTTGAAACCAACGTTATTATGATTTGTGGCGTTTCGAATTCATAAATTCTGACTTTTTAAGAAATTAACGAACTCGAAGCCTATATGAAGAAAAAAAAAGAAGAAAAGTATATTAATGTATATTTCGACAGTAACCTTTCTTTTAAACATGATTCGTTGAATATGTCGGACAATAAAATATTATTGCATTTTTATTTAAATTTTCCAGCATTCTTATATTTTTTTTCGTTTGGTAGGAGTGCAAAAATTGTCCATATAGTACACTCTCCCAAACGGCCACTACACTAGCCATTTCCAAAGGGGTTTGTTTTTAGGCGGTGTTAATCTCTCTTCCTGTTTGACTGTATAAGATATACTTTTTGTGTTGTTTTTAATACTAAGAGGAGTGTATATTCGGAGCCTTTGCGTACTGAGCGCGTCTGGAATTCAAGTGAGCATCTTTCTGTTGTCTTTAAAAACCTTCAGTATCCCATTGCCATTGTTGAATAAGGTGAAGTTAATAGTGAGGACGAGATGCAAACAAATATACACAACAGATTCATAAAATCAAAAGAAAATGGTTGAATACATCAACACAATTATAATGACAATATTCTCCACACGTGACAATTACTGACGTTATTTTTCAGTTAAAAATATGAAAATAGCGTTTCTCTACATTCCAGTTGCTAGGTACATTCTGTTTTGGTTTTTATTAGTTATTTTGTTCATTTAATTTCATTTTCGTATTTTGCTTTGATAAAGTCCACATTGGACGAAACGCGTCAGCAATTACCAGTTTTCCTATTGTCATTTTTATTCATAAATATATATGTATATATATATATATATATATATATATATATATATATATATGTGTGTGTGTGTGTGTGTGTGTAAATCTTCTCAGAATTAACCTGTAGGAAAAGACCATATGTATTAATGAAAAATACAATAGGAAAACTAATTACATCCGATGCGTTTCGTCCAATGTGGTCTTTTTCAAGAGTGCCGGCATTGAATATTATCCGAATATTAATCTACGCCCAGTTTTTTTTCCCAATATCACGTTTTCTCCCAGAATCACTACTCTCTCAAGCCAAAGTACACAACAAATATATCAGGAAATCAAAAGAAAACGAATGAATCTGTCAATACAAACAATATTTTTACACGTGAAAATATTCTCTTCAAGCATAAAGTAAATATATATATATATATACAATAGCGTTTCTAAATTCTTCTAGTTGCAAACGACATTTTGTTTGTTATTTATAGATACTTTGTTTCAATAAATTCATTTCGTTTTGGCCTTGAAAAATTCCCCATTGGACGAAACGTGTTGTTTTTCTATTGTCTTTTTTCCTTAATAAATGTGTGTGTGTGTGCGTGAGAGAGAGAGAGAGAGAGAGACAGAGACAGACAGACAGACAGACAGACAGACACAGAGAGGGACAATGAAAAATTGAGTGAGGGTTGAGTTTTCTTTTTCGCTCAAAACCTCAATGAACAATCAGGTTGCAAATGTTTCAGAAAATGGAGCATGCTTATTATGCACACCAAATAACCAGGTTTTCTTTTTATTCATATTTTGTCAGATTTCTCTAAGATATTTACAGACACCATATAACCTTTTACCACGTATGACATGGTCGAAACCAACATGATTAAAATCAAGACTTGTCAAATGACTGATGCACATCCTTGCAGAGTCAATGCAGAATGAGGCCGAAAATGCGCCATAACTATATGCGTAGTCAGTGACGGGATCATAGAGGATTCCTGAAAATGATGGCGTCTTTTGTTGAAGCACTTCCGCAATGCTTCCCCGATCAACGTCAATATCCCTGACCAATTTGAGCTTTCAAGTTAGAGGACATCAGTTGTAGTCTGAAAATAGAGGAAAATGGGAAATCGTAGGAGGAGGATCTATCTATCTATCTATCTATCTATCTATCTATCTATCTATCTATCTATCTATCTATCTATCGCAGTCTGTCCATTATCTATCTATCTAAGTCTGTTCCTATCTATATATTTATCTATCTATCAATCCACCGAGCGGAGAGTGAAATCGTCTCATCCTTGGTTCTATGGCATCCTTCTAGGCGTGTCTTCTCACGAAAATTGACTTTCCCAGACACAATAGCTCGGGGGCCAGGGTTGTAGATTGGGGAACTGGAGACAGTTATGCCGGACTGAACAGTTTGGAAAGGGATTGTCAATGGATTTCCGACCAACCATAGGGAGATCATAGGATGATGATTATCTATCTATCTATCTATCTATCTATCTATCTATCTATCTATCTATATATCTATCCCCGAGTGGAGAGGGAAATCGCCCCATCCTTATTCCTATGGCATCTTTCTGGGATTGTCTTCTCACGAAAACTGACTTTCTGAGACACGGGGGCCAGTGTTGTAGATTGGGGATCTGTGGACGGCAATGCCATCTATGTCAGTCTCTTCTTATCTATCTATCTATCTATCTATCTATCTATCTATCTATTCATCGAGCGGAGAGGGAAATCGCCTCATACTTATTCCTATGACATCCTTCTGGGATTGTCTTCTCACGAAAATTAACTTTCCCAGACAAGATAGCTCGGGATCAGGGTTATAGTTTGGGGACCTGGGGACAGTTAAGCCGGACCGAACAGTGTGGAAAGGGATTGTCAGTGGTCTTTCGACCAAGTATGTGGAGATCCTAGGAGGATGATGATGATCTATCTATCTATCTATCTATCTATCTAGCGAGAGGAGATGGAAATCACCCCATACTTATTCCTATGGCATCCTCCTGGGAGTGTCTTCTCACGACAACTGACTTTCCGAGACACAGGGGCCAGTGTTGCAGATCCGGGATCTGTGGACGGCAATGCCGTACCGAACATTTTGGAGAGGGATAAACACTGGAGTTCCGACCAACCATGGAGAAGACGTAGGAGGAGAAGGATGATCTATCTATCTATCTATCTATCTATCTATCTATCTATCTATCTATCTATCTATCTATCTCTCAAGCGGAGAGGTAAATCGCCCCTTCCTTACTATTATGGCATCCTTCTGCGAGTGTCTTCTCACGAAAATTGACTTTTCCAGACACCATAGCTAGGGGGGCAGGGTTGTAGATTGGGAATCTGGGGACTGCTATGCCGGACCGAACAGTGTGAAAAGGGATTGCCAATGGAGTTCCGACGAATCATGATGAGGTCGTAGAAGAATGATGACCATGGGACCATTATAATTCTCATTTCAACCATTTTCGTAGAGACGAAATGATGGAATCTAACATTAAGCCTAGTATCTAAAACCAGCCACATGAGATGAACATTGAGTCGAACCATCCAAATCCCATCACTACTCGACACTCACATTCCAGCGGATGGTGGGCACCAATTTAGTACTGCCTGGTTTCATGCTTGTTTTGATTAAGTGCTAATTGTCTGATTGTTCTTTTAAAAATATCTTAGACGTCGAAATATTTTCAAGGATGACACGAAAAACGTCCAAAACGGGGAAGAAAGAAAATTAAAGAAAGACAGAAAGACAGAAGGAAGTAAAGAGATAGCGAAAGAAAGAAAAAATCCAAAAAGAACGAAAATCAAAGTGAAACATAACGAGAAAAAAGATATCAATTTAAAAGAAAGGAGAGAATAAAATAGAAAGAAAGAAAGAAAGAAAGAAAGAAGAGCGAAAGAAAGAAAGAAGAGCGAAAGAAAGAAAGAAAGAAGAGCGAAAGAAAGAAAGAAGAGCGAAAGAAAGAAAGAAAAAAGAAAGAAGAGAGAGAGAAAGAAAGAAGAGCGAAAGAAAGAAAGAAGAACGAAAGAAAGAAAGAAGAAAGAAGAGAGAAAGAAAGAAGAAAGAAGAGAGAAAGAAAGAAAAGTTAATTCAAAAAGGAAGAAATTAAGAAATAATTGGATAATGACAAGAATCAAAGAAAAAAAAACAAACATGAAAGAAAGGGATGTCAGCTAGAAAGAAAGAAAGAAAGAAAGAAAGAAAGAAATGTAAGGAGGGAAACATGCAATAGAAAGAAAGAAAGAAAGATCAGACAGACAGACAGAAAGAAAGAAAGAAAGAAAGAAAGAAAGAAAGAAAGAAAGAAAGAAAGAAAGAAATGTAAGGAGGGAAACATGCAATAGAAAGAAAGAAAGAAAGATCAGACAGACAGACAGACAGAAAGAAAGAAAGAAAGAAAGAAAGAAAGAAAGAAATGTAAGGAGGGAAACATGCAATAGAAAGAAAGAAAGAAAGACCAGACAGACAGACAGAAAGAAAGAAAGAAAGAAAGAAAGAAAGAAAGAAATGTAAGGAGGGAAACATGCAATAGAAAGAAAGAAAGAAAGATCAGACAGACAGACAGACAGAAAGAAAGAAAGAAAGAAAGAAAGAAAGAAAGAAAGAAAGAAATGTAAGGAGGGAAACATGCAATAGAAAGAAAGAAAGAAAGATCAGACAGACAGACAGAAAGAAAGAAAGAAAGAAAGAAACAAACAAAGAAACAAACAAACAAACAAACAAAGACAGAAAGAAAGAAAGGTAAGGAGGGAAACATGCAATAGAAAGAAAGAAAGAAAGATCAGACAGACAGACAGACAGAAAGAAAGAAAGAAAGAAAGAAAGACAGAAACAAAGAAACAAAGAAATGTAAGGAGGGAAACATGCAATAGAAAGAAAGATCAGACAGACAGACAGACAGAAAGAAAGAAAGAAAGAAAGAAAGAAAGAAAGAAAGAAAGAAACAAACAAACAAAGAAAGACAGAAACAAAGAAAGGGAAGGAGGGAAACATGCAATAGAAAGAAAGAAAGAAAGATCAGACAGACAGACAGACAGACAGACAGAAAGAAAGAAAGAAAGAAAGAAACAAAGAAAGAAACAAACAAACAAAGAAAGACAGAAAGAAAGAAAGGTAAGGAGGGAAACATGCAATAGAAAGAAAGAAAGAAAGATCAGACAGACAGACAGACAGACAGAAAGAAAGAAAGAAAGAAAGAAAGAAACAAACAAACAAACAAACAAACAAACAAAGAAAGACAGAAAGAAAGAAAGGTAAGGAGGGAAACATGCAATAGAAAGAAAGAAAGAAAGATCAGACAGACAGACAGACAGACAGACAGAAAGAAAGAAAGAAAGAAAGAAAGAAAGAAAGAAAGAAAGAAACAAACAAACAAACAAACAAACAAAGACAGAAAGAAAGAAAGGTAAGGAGGGAAACATGCAATAGAAAGAAAGAAAGAAAGATCAGACAGACAGACAGAAAGAAAGAAAGAAAGAAAGAAAGAAAGAAAGAAACAAACAAACAAACAAACAAAGACAGAAAGAAAGAAAGGTAAGGAGGGAAACATGCAATAGAAAGAAAGAAAGAAAGATCAGACAGACAGAAAGAAAGAAAGAAAGAAAGCTAAGAAGAGAAACATGCAATAGAAAGAAACAAAGACCAGACACACAGACAGAATGAAAGAAAGAAAGAAAGAAAGAATGAATGAATGAATGAATGAATGAAAGCGAACGTTAATGTAACAGAAAGTAAGAAAGGAATAATGATAATGAATGAAATCTAAAGAAAACCAAAAGAATAAAGATAGAAAGGGTGACGGAGAAAAGTAAGAAATACAATAAAAACGAATGAAAATTCAAAGACAAAAGAAAGAAAGCTAAGGTGAAAGAAAGAAAGAAAATAGAAAGAAACAAACAAAGGTAAAAGAAAAAAGAAAGATAAGGAGGAAGCATGCAATAGAAAGAAAGAATCAAAGAAAGAAAGAAAAAAGAAAGAGAATGGTAAGGAGAAAAACATGCAGTAGAAAGAAAGAAACAAACAAAAAAGAAAGAAAGAAACAAAGGGATGACGGAGAGAAATAAAAAAAGAGTAAAAACGAATTAATATTAAAAAACAAAGGAAGGAATTAGGGTAAGGTGAAAAAACATACATAAGAAAGAAAAAAGAAAGAAAGAAAAAGAAAGAAATGAAGAAAGAGAATGAAAATGTAACAGATGGGAATAAGTACAAGAAAGAAATAGAAAATTAAAAGATGAATGAATGAATGAATGAAATATGGGGATAGAGAAAATCGTGAAAAATAAATGAAACAAATGAAAATTAAAAGACAATAGAAAGAAAGAAAGAAAAAGTAAGAAAGAGAGAAGGAATAAGATCGAAAGAAAGAAAGAAAGAAAGAAAGAAAGTAAGAAAGGGAGAAAGAAGGAAAGAAAAAGTAAGAAAGATAGAAAGAAAGAAAGAAAGAAAGAAAAAGTAAAAAAGAGAAAAAGAAAAGAAAGAAAGAAAGAAAGTAAGAGAGAAAGAAAGAAGCAAGGAAAGAAAAAGTAAGAAAAAGCGAAAGAAAAAAAAAAGAAAAAAAGAAAGAAAGAATAAAGAAAGTAAGAAAGAGAGAAAAAAGAAAGAAAGAAAGAAAGAAAGAGAAAGAAAAATGTATGAAAGAAAGAAGGTCAGAAAGAAAGTAAGAAAGAAATAAAGAGAGAAAGAAAAAGAGAAAGAAAGAAAAGTTAGAGAGAGAGAAAGAAAAATAAGAAAGAGAGAAAGAAAAAGTAAGAAAGAGAGAAAGAAAGAAAGAAAGAAAGAAAGAGCGAAAGAAAGAAAAACAATAAAGTAAGAAAGAGAGAAAGAAAGAGTAAGAAAGAGCGAAAGAAAGAAAATAAGAAAGAGAGAATGAAAAGTAAGAAAGAAAGAAAGAAAGAAAGAAGAAGTAAGAAAGAGAGAAAGAAGGAAAGAAAAAGTAAGAAAGTGCTAAAGAAAGAAAGACAAAAGTAAGAAAGAGAGAAACAAAAATAATGAAAAAAAGAAAGTAAGAGAGAGAAACAGAAAGAGAGAGAGAGAGAGATAGAGTGAGAGAGAGTGTGAGAGAAATACTCGACTCCGTGTAATTCATCCGTGGTTCACGGTCATTTGTGTCCGTATTGATAAATTCTTCATCAAGTTGAGCGAAATTAATTATAAATAAATGACTGTGCAAATTGGATGCCCAGAGAACAGCCTTCCATCTTAGTGGGACTTTGACTTGGATCTGTCGACACTCAGCAGATTCAGACAAATAAGGATCACGAAAGAGAGCTTTCGGAAACCACCGACAGACATTGAAGGAAAATGACAGAGAAGAAGCCGGTGTATGGAAGTCACGAAGGGATATATTAATAGGCATTCTTATTTAGTATTATTATTTGTCTGTATTAATATTTAATTGCATTTCTATGTTTACATGAGATTGGCTTGTATATTTCCCACAAGCGTCGGAAATGAATATTCCAGCTGACGTAAAAGCAAGGAATTCGGAAACTGATTTGCACAGAAGTTGGTTATTCTCCATATAGTTGGCTTGATTCAGTCTCCAAACCAATTAAACCTTTCGTCGAAGGACGCTAATCCTTAAATTATGCAGATTATTTCATACTAAGTCATAATTACATTGGTACGCTAATATAAACAAAACATTTCGGACCGGCTCGTACGTTGCATCAATCGATTTCACAGGTTATAACATTCTCCTTCATCTCTCTCTCTCTCTCTCACTCTCTCTCTCTCTATATATATATATACATACATACATTATATATATATATATATATATATAAATGTATGTATGTATGTATATATATATATATAAGTATGTATGTATATATACATACATATATATATATATATATATATATATATATATATATACATATATATACATACATACATATATATATATGTATGTATACATACATACATGCATACATACATACATATATATATATATATATGTGTGTGTGTGTGTGTGTGTGATATTATAATTATTTCCTTTTTTAAAAATATGATCCCATCACGAAACAGAAATTTTATGTTTCAAAACTGAAACTAAAATTGTAAATTTAATTATAAAAATTAAACTTAAAATCCAGAGTTTCTTTCTATTGTCAAACGATGATAGGAATAAGATTCTAAGAAATTTCTTAATTTATAAGTGCAGACAATCGTAATATTTTGAGTTGTTAAGATTTAGGAAAATTGAATCTATTTTGATTAGGGGTGGTTGGGTTGTAATTTCTCTAGACAACTTATCTATCAAATATATGTTACTTACAAAGTCAGGTTAAATTTAGATGGGGTGGAGATGCCTGCTTGTAAACAAAGACATCCGTTTTAAGCACGGCTTCTGGGTTTTCAATAGCCAAAAATGTAAATATATATAAGAGACATGAAACATACATATTTATTATTGATCATTAATTATTAGGCTGGTGCAAAAATAATGACGTAATAATGTCATTTTTTGACGTTAAAAAATACGTCATAAAACGACATTATTACGTCATTATTTTTGCACCAACCTAATATATACTTTTTTTTAAATACGAAATTAAATTCTAATATAATTATTTGTAAAAATAACGTATTGTCTTTTAGTTATTATTTAGAACGAAGACTTCTATTAGTTAGAAGGAGGAATTGTATTTTAAAGCTGTAGGAATAAAATTTAAATATTAAAAATATGCATTACTCATATTTAGATGACGCTTTTAGAAAAAATGTTTGTGTATAAAAATATGATTTAAGCGGATAAAAAAAAAATATAAATTTTTTTTTTGTCATTGAAAATCCAAACGACACGCTGAATAACAGATGCCTATTATTTTTGAGCAGGTACTACACCGTACCTGAACTTAACCTGACTTTGTACGTAACATATATTTGATACATACTTTGTCTAGGGAAATTAAAACCCAACCACCCTTAATCAAAATAGATTGAATTCTCTTTAACCTTAACAACGCGAAAAACTCTGCATCAACTTCATCTTGGCACATAGAATTTACGAATTCTCTGGGAGAAAAACTCAGCATCAGAAAGAAAAACATCTCTGGTCGCATTGGAGCAAAAGAAGTACAACATTGATATATCTGCACTGAGAAGTAAGACATCATTCGACTACGGGAAACACGAAAGCAAAATAAGACATCTACCAGTGTTCCTGCTGCACTTGGATACAATATATTCTCATGCACTGTTTGCGGTCTTTTGGCAATTCTCGAGCCGGTCTCAAATGTCATGCAGATAATTAGTTTGTGGTCGTCGGAACCGCATACGTCGAACTCGACAGGAGAGTCTATCACACACAGACACACACAGACACAGACACACACATATATATATATATATATATATATATATATATATATATATATATATATATATTTAGAAAAATATGAAAAGGGGAAAGGGAGGCGTTTCATCCGTTAGGATTTCATCAGGTTTTGATGATATTACAACGTCTGCACATGCGCACGAAAGAACGTGCCAACGTCAAGAAAGACCAGTCCGCTGAATCCTAACGGATGAAAGGCGTCATTAAAAAAAACTTTCCAGTTTGCCATATTTTTCTAAATACTCTTTGTTGATACATAAAATTTTACAAAATTACATATCGTTATATTACACTTATATATATATATATATATATATATATATATATATATATATATATATATATATGTGTGTGTGTGTGTGTGTGTGTGAAAAGTATGTGTATATAAATTATATGTATATATATATGTATATATATGTGTGTGTGTATGTGTGTTTGTAGGTTTGTGTGTGCAATATATTATATATATTATTATCTAAATATTATATAATCATAACAATTTGACTGGTTTGAAAATTACAAAATTACCTTTCAAACCAGTTACCACATATTACTATGTATCTAAACATATGGTTCTGTTAATAATTTTT
>OZ010609.1:8765132-8770132 GCA_963932145.1 Acanthosepion lycidas | reverse complement strand
TTCATTTTTTTTATCTATAAGATTATATTATAATAATAATTATTATTTCTATAGTCTTTATTATTATATTTATTATTATTTTTTATAATTATTATTTTATTATTATTATTAATAATTTTTTATTAGAAACAAATATATTTGAGTATAAGCATATGTGGTTATCTATGTATTTGTGTATGTATATGTGTATTTGTATATATATATATATATGTATGTAGGATGATTTATGAGCATATGCATATGTGTATGTATGTATGTATATATATATATATATATATATATATATATATATATATATATATATGTATACGTATATTTTTAGGGGTATGCATGTATGGATATTAAATATGTGTGTTCGGAGTATGTATATGTATGTGTAAATATATATATATATATATATATATATATATATATATATATATATATATATCAAATATGTGGTGCAGTTCAATTCATATTACAATGAATAATTCATACAGAAAAATAGATTAGTAATGTTAATGATATAAAATGGCGAAATCTCCTCGCAAACGATATTATTAATGCAAGTTTAAAAAATTTTTTGCGAAGAGAATATCGACATTTTATATCATTAACATGACTAATCAACTTTTTGTATGAATTATTCATTGTTATATATATATATATATATATATATGTGTGTGTGTGTGTGTGTGTGTGTGTGTGTGTGTGTGTGTGAAAAAAATATATTAAAGACATTTTTTATGTTTAACGTTCTTTTTATAGATACAAGTATTTAAGTAAATGCTCTGTTTATAATAAACAGTATTAAATAACATTTACCGGCCTGAATGTCCGAGAAATTTTCATAGAAAATATTCGTCCTTGGACAGGATTCGAACCTGCATCCTATACGGAACAGTCATTTACGCTGACGTGCCTTGACCGCTCGGCCACCAAGGAACGTTCGGCAGGCAAGGTCTAATTTACTGTATATAAACGTTAATCTTCCATGAATCTCGTACATGACGGTTCCGTATAGGATGCTGGTTCGAATCCTGTCCAGGGACGGATATTTTCTATGAAAATTTCTCGGACATTCAGGCCGGTAAATGTTATTTAATACTGTTTATTATAAACAGAGCATTTACTTAAATACTTGTATCTATAAAAAGAACGTTAAACATAAAAATGTCTTAAATAAATAAATTGTCGGACTTTGTCCATTTCGTAAAATATATATATATACTACATTTTAGGATATTACATAAAAAACATGTAAAAACGCTGGACAGATGCGATCATGTTTCAGTGTTTCGAAGTTTCGATACTAACGTCTGATGAGATGCTTTAATAGAGACCGAAACATGATTGCATTTGTGTAGAGTTTTTTTTTTCATATTTTATGTTATATCCTAAAATAAAATAAAAATATTGCTCTACTTTTTTATTGAGCTCTCTTTTAAATTGAATGTTAGGAACGTCGGAATTTTACACAAACACAGAGGCACACATACACACACATAAATATATATATATATATATATATATATATATATATATATATATATATATATATATATACGTGTGTGGGGGATGTGTGTATGTATGTATACATATGTTTGTATATGAATGTGTATATATGTATACACTGCGTGCCAAATTATTATCGCGACAGCTTTTTTTCTAATATTTCAAAAACCCACCAATCAATTCACACAACATTTTCACACAACGTTGGCAACACAGACCTACGCAATCACTGAAATTTTCGTACTGATCTGCGCAATTTAAACAAACTGGCGCCGTATTTGTTATCAGCACGGTGATTTGAGAGTGCTAAAATATTAGAAAAGATCTCTCAAAACAATTAACAAATTCTATGGATCGTAGACTTCTTCAAGTAATTTCAAAACAGGGAAAACACATTCCCTATTAATTTGTTTATAACTGTGCCTTTGTTTGTATCTGTTATTACTTATTTGATTATCTTATTTATTAGGTTCTTTTGATCATAAACATTCACGTGCAACATTAATAAACGTTTTGTTTGCTCAATTCTGGGAATTTTACTACACCTTTCTAATAATTTGGCACGCTCAAATCACCGTGCTGAAAACAAATATGGCGCCAGTTTGTTTACATTGCGCAGATCAGTACGCAGGTTACTATTGCCAACGTTGTGTGAAAATTTTGTGTGAATTGATTGGACGGTTTTTAAAATAAAAAAAAAAGTTATCTCGATAATAATTTGGCACGCAGTGTATATTTGTATGTGTATATATATATATGTGTATATGTATATATGTTCATATATATATATATTACACACACAGACACACACACATATATATATATATATATATTTATATGAATGGAGATATATATATGTATATCTGTATGTGTGTATATTTTTGTATGTCTGTATATATATATATATATATATATATATATATATGGCGCATATTTTCTATGAAAATTTCTCGGACATTCATGCCGGTAAATATTAATACTGTTTATTATAAACAGAGCATTTACTGAAATATTTGCATCTGTAAAAAGTACGTATAAACATAAAAAATTTCTTAAAGAAATAATTGTCAGATTTTACCTCTTTCATAGTGTGTGACATGTATATATATATATATATATATATATATATATATATATATATATATATATGTGTGTGTGTGTGTGTGTGTGTGTGTGTGTGCATATATATGAGTGGAAGATCAAATGCAGATCAAATTTGACAGGATGATTAGATAATGAAAAAATGGGAAACACATTCAAATCGGACATTTTAAACTTTTATTAAAGTTTCGTTTCCTCTCAATCTCTGAGGAAGCTTTAATAAAAGTGTCACATCTATTGATATATGTTTCTTATTTTTTCATTATCTTATCAATCATATATATGATAGTGATATGGTGAGTAACTGATCATTGCTTGTAAACGCCTGAAACTTTTAGTTGTAGCCGGCCCCTATCAACCCGATTTTATTTAGAATTGTTAAGCCTCTATTGTTTTATATCGCATTAATTACTTTTTCTCTCGCGTGGCTCTGAATAATACTCCCTTAGGAATTGCTCATTTTATATCACACACACACAGTCATATCTATATCTCTCTATTTATATATATATATATATATATATACATATATATATATATTATGCGCGATCCAGTCAATTTCGATGTGTATCCGCCAACTTCATATATGGCATTTGTGTTTATTCAACACCTACAGAGCCAACCTGTGGTTTATACTGCAACTATGCTGAGCAGACCTTAGTTACAGTTTCTGGCAAAGGGCGTTTTATCTAGCATGATCGACAATGTGAATAAGGCCAACACGGTCCATCCCTCGGCCACGATGACTTGTTTCTTCGTGCTACCACAAATAAAGACGGGTTCCGTCGAGACAATTTCACTGACAAGGCTTGGGTCAACACGTTATATGATTTTCAGGCACTTCCCCCCAGTCTGATAACATCTTTAAGTGTCATTCCTGACAAATCGACCCTTGTGAGATTTGAACCTGGGTCTCATGGTTAGAATGCGAACCTTCTAACCACTCGGCCACGGTATATATAAACTCTGTATGCGGAAAATTTTTGTACTCCACTATATAAAAGATGTAAGTAAAGAGTATATGTATATATTTTCGTTTACCTGCTTCGGATCTAACGACGGTTTCTTCTGCCAGGGAGGGCGCAAGTTCCTCCTGTCTGAGATTGCATATTTTTTTAAATAAGATCTTTCGAATATTTAGGCCGGTAGACGGAAATATTAGGTTGGTGCAAAAATAATGACGTAATAATGTCGTTTTTTGACGTTAAAAATACGTCAAAAAACGACATTATTACGTCATTATTTTTGCACCAACCTAATAAATAAATATACAACCAGAGATATGTATATAGCTAATCATATCTCCTTATTATACTTAAGCATTTATATCAATCGGGACATTACACATTAAGAAATAATTCGATCAATAAGGAAATATTTGATCAATTAAGATTGATATTTAATATAGAATATGCGTAAAAAATATAAAAGATGAAAGGAAAAAAAGAGACTATAACGTGTTATTGTTTAACCACACGTAGAGCCGCAACATCAAAACTAATATCGGTAGACTCTTCCCCAAACTAATTGATAAACATTTCAAAAGTTCAACAGCATTAAATATTATTTTTAACAAAAATAGCATAAAAACCAGTTACAGCTGCGTTAGAAATATAGAAAAATCTATATCTCATCATAATAAATTATTGAATAATTATATAAATTGCAACAATAAAAACAACACTGAAACAAGAGAAGAATAAAATTTAAAAAAATAAAATAATGTAACTTCTGAAATAATAAAAACTGTTCATGAAATGGTCAATATTTGACTAAAAATATTATCTATAGAGTATACAGTGAATTGGGATCAAATGCAGATCAAATATAGATCAAAATCCGACTGAATGATAAGATAAAAGACAAATAGGAATTTTTTCATATTTCACATGTTTCGCTTTTATTAAAGATTCAGGAGAGATTTTTTTTCCATATCTCAGTCACTGATGAACTTTATGAACTTTTCGTATTTGATTTTTTTATCCTTTTCTCATATTATGCAGTACGACAAATAGTAAAACTATATTGGTTCATCTGAAACAGAGTGGATACAAAGATTTTACAACCACAAACTCAGCATGAGTAACGGTAAATGCACAAATAATACAGCTCTCTCTCTCTCTCTTTCTCTCTCTCTCTCTTTCTCAATATTACTGAAAAATAATAGATAATGTACCTAGTCCAGATATTAATAAGCCATTGATGGCAAGAATTAAAACTTAAAATGATAAAGGTAAAAGATGTAAGTTGACTTATAAAAAAATAGACCTTTCTAAAAATATCACGCGAATCCCGTAATACACTAGGGTCATATGAGGGTCGCAGCAGCAGTGATGTTTACTAGACAAGACAGAATGAAGGAGCCTAACAATCTACAATATGGTTTAAGAAGAATTATTTCCTCC
>OZ010609.1:8730132-8760132 GCA_963932145.1 Acanthosepion lycidas | reverse complement strand
ACTTGAAGTGTTAAAACTTGCCTAGCGGAAAAAGACGTGTCACAATCCATAGAACGGGTCGGGAGATAGATGCAGTCCTATGTATCGAACAACTAGACATAAAATTTGTTACTTTTTTCTTTGATACTTTGAACTTTTGAGTTTTCATTTTATTGCCTTTTATGCGTATTTTTGTGGTATCACCCCCGTTGAACTCGGTTTGCAATACGGCCCCGATGACCGATTGATTTCCTCTGTCTAGATCAATTCACAACGTGGGTAGGCAGACTGGGAATCAAAGTAGGACGTCACAGTTGGTGCCGTGGTAGACTAGGATAGAACGACACGGTTGGCGCTGCGACCAGGGGACGACGTCACAGAATACATTAATTGCCGTTTGTTCTAAATTCACTATATCATAATTCTTATTTTTACCCGGGGTCACATGGGTTCGAATATTTTTGCGGAGAAAAATATCCCACGAACCCATGAATATTTACAATAAATCACCGCTATACATCACAACCAAAGTGCTGATTCCTTTAACAAAGTGTTAATTTATTTTTACCAGAACATCGTAAAATCCAGCAACATATATATATATATATATATATATATATATATATATATATATATATATATATATAGTCATCCACAGACAGACTGTTCCGCTGTATAACAGCTCATCAGTGTGACTAGTCGTCCGGTTGCCTCTAGCTAGGATCGAAACCCGACTGAATCAGTCGGAGATTCTACCACTAAGCCGTTGGTGCACAGCAGGGATGAAGGTGAATTTAAGCGTATTCATTTTTTAAAATACAGTGACTGAGAGAACTCGATTAGATTTACCGAAGAGTCTTGCATTAGTAGCCGTAATAGTCACTGTTTATAAACACACACTTCTTCCCCAGAGATCTCAACTGAAATAAATTTTTCAGGGGCATAAACATATATATATGCCCATATATATATATATATATATATATATATATATATATATATATATATATATATGCAGAAATAGAACAACATGTCCACTCCAGGGAAATTGCCAACTTACCAACACAATATACAAGGCCAAGGTAAGTGCAAACAACAACATAATGCACTACATCGGTGTCACCGAAGGTCCATTCAAGATGAGGAATAACAATCACAACCTTTCATTCACCAACAGGAAATATTCGAACAGCACGACACTTTCTACATACATATGGCAGCGAAAAGACAAAAATATCACACCAACAATAAGTTGAGAAATATTGAAAAAAGCCCCTGCCTACAGCAAGATTATAAAAAAATGCCTACTTTGCCTACACAAAAAAGTAGCAATAATATCACACAAACTGCAAAAGAATTTACTAAACAAAAAAACAGAGATAATCTCCAAATGTAGGCATGAGAACAAGTACCTATTATCCGAATTCATACCAAACGGATAAAAAAGACAAACCACCAACAATCACAATTTAATTTCTAGATACCATCACAATAATTGCATCTATCGTTATTATCATTGCACCACCATTAGTAATCACTTCTACCACTTTACAATAACTATTAGCTAATAATATTATCATTATCACCAACACCCAACACCATCACTTACACATCACATCTACTATTAACATATAAATCCACTATAATCATTAACGTATATTACTCCCCAAGCATATTTAATACCTTAAAAAACAAAAAAAACAAAAAACAAAAAAAAAACAAAAAAACAAAAAAACAATAAGATCAGATATAATTTCCATATGTAACCATGAGAATAAATACTTATTACCAGGATTCATACCAAAATAAACAAATAAATATAGAAAATAAAATAAAATAAAACACCAACAACCACTCTTTAGTTCAAGCTAACGCCACAATAATTACATTTATAGGTTTTTATTTTTCCACCACCAACATTACTAATCACTACTAACAATTTACAATAAATATTAACCACTTATATTATCATTGTCACCAACCCCCTTACAACATTACTATCACATCACATCTACCATTACCATATAAACCCGCCATAATTATTAACATAAACTACCCCCTCTCCCAGCATATTTAATACCACCATAAAAATAACCAATAAGGATTACAAACTGAAATTTCTACCAGTCACATTACACAGCCATCAAAAAACTAAAAAACACAAGGAAATAACCAGCTTTAACATAATAACAATAATGTTTTTTTGTAAATTAAAAATTAAAATGAAAAATTATAGCAATCTCCAACTATCATAATTTTACACAGAATACCTATTATCAGGATTTATACCAAAATAAATTAATACATATAACAAAATAAAATAAAACACAAACAACCACTTTTTAGTTCAAACTACCACGACTATAACTACATTCATGGTTTTATCATTCTCCCACCACCATTACTAATCACTTCTACCAATTTACAATAACTATTAGCTACTTATATTATCATTGTCTCCAATCCCTTACAACATTACTATCACATCATATCATATAGACCCGCTATAATTATTAACATAAACTACTCTCTCACCAAGCATATTAAATATTAAATATCACCATATAAAATAACCAATAAGGATTACAAACCGAAATTTCTACCTGTTACATATATACATTCATCCAAAACAAACAAATAACCAGCTTTAAATATAACAAATAAACCTCCTTTTTTAAAAAAATTTAAAAATAAATATAAATAATAATAATTTTTAACTATCATAATTTTACACAAACCCCACCACACGTATATACATACATGCGAGGAAATATTATTCAGTGGAAAAATAAAAATATGACATGTATACATTCACGAGAAATTTTCGCTACACTTCCAATCTTTGAATTTCAACATACAAATGCATATGTATAGACACAACACCACCCGTATACATACATATGTCATATCCGAAACTGTCCACATATATTTATATATGTATGAGTCCCGACGGACGTGCAATGGTGTATGTGTGTCTGCGTACTTCATTGGGCGTATGAACATACATCGATGTTTGCGTTAGCACGATAAAATCACCACGACATTTCCCCCCCCACTCCCATAATAACACCAATACACGCAATCTACATAAACCCAAAATTTTTAAAAAATTAATCAGTTTGTCTGACGATCGCAAAAGCGTGAAACCCAGGGTCACAAACTCACATCTATCCAACCAAATATGTTAGCTCTATCTGTGATATTGAGCGCTTTCTAATAAGTACCGCGCATATAATATATAAATAATTATATATATATATATATACACACACACTTTTCACACACACACATATATATAGATGTATTATAAATTAATTGATTTAAAATATGTTTTTTTCGCTACACACTTCTAACCTTGTTTCAAAAATGACCTTCCATTTTTGAAACATGGTTAGAACGGTGTAGCGAAAAAACATATCTTAAATCAATTAATTTATAATATTAATGCTCTGTAAATTTACACTGAGCACTATTTTGTGAAAATAAAAAATATCTATAAGATCACCGGATTATATATCTTACTGTTCTTTCTTTCTATATATATATATATATATATATATATATATATATATATATATATATATATATTAAGACATTTTTATGTTTAACATTCTTTTTATAGATACAAATATTTAAGTAAATGCTCTGTTTATATTAAACAGTATTAAATAACATTTACTGGCATGAATATCCGAGGAATTTTCATCGAAAATATTCGTCCTCCGAAATTTACTTAAATATTTGAATCTATAAAAAGAATGTGAAACATAAAAAATGTCTCAAAATAATTGACGGACTTTGTCCAGTTCATAATATACTTCAGATCTACAAATCAACAATTCGCCCTTGCATGGAGTATTGCTGCCGAATATGGTCTGGGGCGACTTCTGTTTACCTCGGAGTTCTTGACAAGATCCAGAGACGGATATGTAATATAATTGGGCCTGATCTGGCGTCTCGTCTACAGTCACTCTCTCACAGACGCGCCGTCGCCTCTCTCTGTCTTCTCTACAAATACTTTCATGGTAATTGCTCCGATGAGCTGCTTTCACTGGTTCCCATAATCCATAAATTCAAGCGCCCTACGAGACTTGCATACTGCTCTCACCCTTACACTGTAGAAACTTTTAAATGTAGCCGTCTCTTCTACTCCAATAGCTTTAAACCTTGCACCTCTCGCCTGTGGAACACCCTTCCAAATTACTGTTTCCCTGAGAGCTATAATCTCCAACTATTCAAATGTAATGCCAATCGACATCTCCAGTTACCTTGATCTATCCACTATCCCTCTCCTCATCCTTTCTTCTATCACACCTATCTGCTCTTGCTCCAACCCCCTGCATCCTAGTGGCTTCACGCCTTGCTCGGGGCGTAATGCGTAATATATATATATATATATATATATATATATATATATATATATATATATATATATATATATATATGTTTTTTATTTCTATTTTATGAATAGATTTGTATTGACGGATGCTTATATGTATTGAGGGGTTCTCAACTGTTTACACAAATGAACTCACCCAGTATATACATATACTACTGCTACGTGAAGACCCGAGGGACGAGAGCAACAGAGGGTGAAGGTAACAGGCAGACAGACAGAACGAACGTAGCGATCAAGAGTCATAGTGAGCGAGAGCACGTAGACTTAGTAAGAAGTCATACAGCGATACTTCAATACCAAAGACTATATATATTTTACTACTAACCCGTATTCCTGGAACTACTAACCTGCATTATCAGTTTATATTAATACATTTATTTTCCTATATTCCTGCTTGGCGTTGTTATTTATTGGTACCGGATTTCATCCCGGAATCCACAACAACTAAGCGACGAGGATATCGAACTCACACGGAAAGAACAAAAAAGACAAAATTCTCCCTCGTCAACTTGGCAACGAGAAAATTCGAACTCACGCAGGAAGAGAACAAAGAAAAATTATCCCTTGCCAACCACAACTTTGTGACGAGGAATTGGGACCTACACAAAAATAAAAAAAAATATCTCTTATCACCACAACAGCGTGGGCGACAAGAATTTTCACTTCTTGGAGACTCAAAAGAGAAAAATGACGTTTTGCCAGTATCCACAACAACTGGGTAACAAAGATTTACGAGGATTAAAACACGAAGAATCGAGATTTTCGTAAGACTCTTATCATGGAGGATTTTAAAAGTATTTTAGTAGAACTTGTAAAATACCAAAATGAACAGAAAATATAACTTCAAGAAAGACAAAATGAACAGCAATTCCAATTCCAAAAAAGAATGGAAAAAATATTACTACAAACGCAGAAGGAAAATCATGAAAGACAAATGCAAAATGAAGAAAGACAATTACAACTCCAGGATCTAATTGTAAAAGTAGCGAGTAATACACAACACCAAAATATTGAAAAAGAGGCGACTTTTTCTCAAGACGCAGTATGGAACATGATAGAAACATTCAAATACTCCCTAGAAGAGGATAAAAATTTCGGGGACTTTTTCAGACGTCATGAAGACATCTTTAACATCGATTGTCAAAACTGGACGGAAGCAAAGAAGTTACGACTATTACTCAGAAAATTAGGAACGGATGATTACACAAAATATGCGGATTACATTTTGACAAAGAAGACAAATGATTTAACGTTTGATGAAGCAGTTACATGGGTGATGGAGCTTTTCAGCCCGAAAACCTCAGTTTTTCACAAAAGGTGGAAATGTCTTAAACTCGTAAAGGCTGAAAATGAGGACTATTCCACGTTCGACGCAATTGTGAATAAACATTGCGACGATTTCAAGTTGGCAGAATTGACTCCAGACAATTTCAAGTGTCTTGTTTTTGTACAAGGGTTAGTCTCAACAAAGGATAGTGAAATGAGCAAAAGAATGCTTTAAAAATTGCAAAATGGACCTGGATTAACAATACAAAAACTATCGGAAGACTGCCAAAAATGCCTAATAAAGAAAGACTCGAAGGATATTGAGGAGTGGGGAGTATCATATATTCGTAAGTTAAACAAAAGTTTACGTGTTTCACCCTCCCCGGAAAGAAAACCAAAATTCTATAATAATGAAAAAAGTACAACGTATAGGGCAAATAATGACGAAAATCAAAGCAAATATAAGCCCCCTCCATCTGCATGTTATCGATGTAGAGGACTACACTGGAATAAGGATTGTCGTTTTAGATATAAAAATGTGTGCGGAAAAATGGGTCACAAGGCATCCCAATGTGGGAACAGAAAATTTACTAGTAGGATAAGAGCTACTAGAATGCATGACGAAGACAATACCAAGGAAATATGTGGAACGTGAAATCTTATATAAAAACGATAAAATTGCAACTAGATTCAGGGTCAGATCTGATAATAATTAACTTACAAACATGGAGAAAACTTAATAGACCAACAATCTTACATATATAGATAATTGCTAAGTCTATTACAGGAAGGCGTATAAAATTCGAAGGAGAAGTAATCGTAAATGTAAAATTTCACGGCAAAACAAGAAAACTAAAAATATTCGTAATGAAGGATACAGAAAATCTGGTGGGCATAGATGCAGAAGTTCGATGTATGGGATTTACCTATCAGCTCTTTTTGTAAAAAGATAAAGTCCGAACCATCAGAAGTGACAATGTTAAAGGAAGAATTACATAATCAATTTCCCGAGGTATTTTCGAGCAGGTTGGGACGATGCAAAAAGTTTGCAGTCAGAATTGAATTAAAAGAAAACGTCAAACCAGTATTTAAAAAGAAGCGGAACGTGCCGTTTGCTACCATAGAGAAAGTCGACAAAGAATTAGAGAGACTTGAACAGACTAGGATCCTTTCAAAAATTGAGTTCAGTAAATGGGCGGCACCAGTAGTCTATGTAAAAAAAGATAATCCAGAGAAATCCGTGTTTGCGCAGATTTTTCGACTGGGCTAAATAAAGCTATAAAAGATCATCATTACCCATTACCAAGCCCAAAGGAAATATTTACCAAGCTTAACGGCGGTAAGTTATTTTCCAAAATAGATCTTCCATTAGAAGAAGAGAGTACGAAAATTCTATGTATTAATACGCACAAAGGACTGTACAAATTCAACAGATTACCATTTGGGGCAAAGGTAGCAACGGCAATTTTTCAACAAACGATGGATACAATGCTCACTGGCCAGGACTTTGCCATCGCTTACTTGGATGATATTCTAATAAAAAGCGACAATGTTGAAGATCACGCATCGCACATAAAGGAAGTTTTTAAAAGACTTCAAGATTTTGGGTTTAAAGTAAAAGCAAAAAAATGTGATTTTTTCCTAAATGAAATCAAATACTAAGGCCATAAAATTAATGAAAGTGGTAGGAAACCAGACCCAGAGAGGGCATCTGCAATTAAAAATATGTCTGAACCAAAAAAAGTCGCAGAATTGCAAAGTTTCATGAGTCTAGCAATTCGGGGAATTCAGATAGAAATTATTAGGAGGATTTGATAATTATATTCAATTAATTCATCGAGTCAGATAGAAACCTCAACAGAATGCAGAAAGCACGAAACAGCCGTTCCGTCCTATATTTGGGACTCATCAGCCGTGAGCATCCACTACCGAGAATTGAAACCCTGACAGTCAGGTTGTCAAGTAAACATCATACCAACTGTTCCAACAGGCTTCTGTGACAAAGAGATTGCAAATCAGACTCAATATAGCGCCACTCGCTCACATATTCCGTGGTGGAACCATACTGCGTTCTCTGTAACCTAACTGTCAGGGTTTCAATTCTCGGTAGTGGATGCGCACTGCTGATGAGTCCCAAATATAGGACGAAACGGCCGTCTAGTGCATTCTGCCTTTTGTTGAGGTTTCTATCTGACTCAATGAATTATATATATATATATATATATATATATATGATTTCTCCGCTACATAAGAGTTCTTATGTTTCAAAAACAAGAGCTGAAAACTTCAATATAATAACTAGAACTAAATCGAATTAAAGTACCAACCTCTGTTTCGTCTTCAAACGAAATTTCTGGAATAGATATTTATTTGTACAATGGTACAAAATGTGTCACAAGGTCAAAATGTAGGATGGGGGAAAAGGACGGTCTTCTCCTGTCTTAATTCTAAACATAGCTAGTCACAAACACTGGCCCAAACATACCAACAATAGTCCTATCACAAAAAAACACATACTTTCCTACCTTTCTTACTACATCCACCATAATACCTCGATGTATCTATGAAATTCTAACTAGTACCCATATGTACGTTTCAAAGGCTGTGTAGGGCGGGAATAAAACAACAATTAAAAAAAAACAATAATTATTTACAATATGAAGTAATACTATTTACATGAAAACAAAACAAAGTAAGTTTAGTAATAAACCCCTCCACAATGCGTAAATGTGTCAGAAAAGTCAGTTACGGGATTATAATAGGATAAAAACTATGATCCATCCAAAAATCACTCACACAAACAGTCACTCCTTCAGACACAACAACAAATACGAAAACACACACGCGTAACGAAAGGCCTCCCGCAACTACCAAAGAACTGACATCACTGAACACCTGAAAGAGGGAGGGGATGGAGAATTAAACTAAAGAAAAATAGAGACAGAAATAAAAGGGGCCAATGAGCATACTTACCCTAGCTAAGTTAACCGGAAACAGGAAACTAAAGATTCAAACTAAGGCTAAACTAGCCTAATATCGGGACAGGTTGCCTCTGTTCAACCCAGAAAGGACAAAATCCTGTACCTAACCGGAAGCAAAGTGCTACTCCAGGTCAGCTCCTTTCACTCTATACAGTCGCGCAAAATTTACCCACCTTTTGCCGAATTCTGATGAAGGGAGTGGCCGCCTTTCCGTCCTAATATTGACTTTAAGCTGATGCTTAAATTACAAGATCAGTTTGTGAAGAAGTGAACTTCTCACCTCCATAGAATCTCTTCTGACGTGTCGACCAAATCACGACTCTCATAACGCCTAGCAAGCCGTGGAACACGTAAAGTTCAGCCTTCGTCAACGGCGGTGCCACATTGCTACAGACACAAAAGGCCTTAAGGACAAAGAATTTTCACTGCAGCATGCGAACCATGACGCCTTCAACGAACTTTCACACTGGTGATATCACCCTGCAATGAAAGAAAACGTGACCCAGGGTCTCGACCTCCCCATCACAGCGTCGGCAGTTTGGATATTTCTCCAAGCCCACTGAGCCAAGGTTTTGGCGAGAGAGGGCCTCACGCATCACCAGGCAGGTGAGGGATACCTCATCGTTACTGAGACATTTCAAACCAGGCGCCCAAGGCCAGGTTGAGCGTGCCTCCTTCGTAAGACCGAGTTCGTCAATCAGATCATCATGAACGGACCCCTTACTAACACTACGAGACAACGCCCGTAAGAGGCGTTTCAGAGAAAGTCGACATTCACGGTAGAAGGAGCATTCGGCTCGTGGTAAACGGTGGGCCTCAACCTCACATGAGTGCACACTTCTCAAGGATGGAAAATTTCTATGAGCGTCTTCCTTCCAGAAGGCGCCCTCCTCATCCGATTCGCGACACAAACGATCCAGTAACCCGATGCGAAACATATCAAGATGAATCTCAATGCTAGCCGTACCTAGAAAGTCTTCAGATGGATGAAGGCAACAGATCTCCCGAGAGACTCTGGCAGCCTTGCCTCTCTACAAGAAGGCAACAAAAGCTTCACTAACGATATTAGTGTGGCATACGGAAGTGGAAGCACAGAGAGTCGGTAAAGGAGAATCGGGTAGATATGTGAAACACATACTTCCACCCTCCCCTTCAAGGAAAAATTCCTTCGAGACCACAAATTAAATTACGATCTCGGCCTTCCCTTGTACCTCCGTCCAATGCTGGATATCAGGGACGAACCAGACGCAAAGTATCTTGATCGGCCCATCCGTCCAAAGTAAAGGTCCGGGAAGAGAAACTCTCTTCCACGCACCCAACCACAAGCCAACAGACTTATCGCGGTTGATCTTCATCCCTGTCACCATCTCATAACCAGTGATTTCTTTGCCGACTTCGTTAATCTCAGCTCTGCTCGACACAAAAACCGAAACGCCGTCAGCATAGACAGAATACCTGGCCGAGGTGGTAGCACCAGGTAGGGAAATTCCGCGCAGGGCCGGATTCGCCTTAAACTTGTGAACGAAAAGTTCCAACGCAAGAACGTAAAGCATAGGGGAAAGCGAAAAGTTCCGATCTTACCCCGTTCACTCCCACCAGCGCAAAGTCCAGCCCGAAACCGGCAGCCGAAAGAACAGCCTCCAGGAATCGATAGTCAGCCCTACAAGGCCTTGGACTGATCCAAAATGATCAGCGCGGCTTCACTGTCGACTCTCTCGATGATCATGCGGACCATATGAAGTTTGTCCTGAATAGTCTTGCCCTTCACTGTTCGGAGCCAATCCGACTAGTCAGGACAAGCTGCAAAGAGTTGGCTAAGATCTTTGCCAAAATCTTAAGTTGATCACGCCTTCTGGAGAAGCGTTGAGGTATAAACTTCCAGTTGTTGAAAATCAGTTCCAGCAAGTGAGAAAAAACGGGCGACTACCTCAAGTAGACTTCGTAGGGAAGAGCATCTAATCCCGGACATTTATCCAGGCCGTGTGTTTCACCGCTTCCCAGATTTCCGACTCTGTGATGGGACCCTCTCACTCAGCCTCAAAGCAGAGAAAGTCGGCTAAATAGGCGTCGAACAGAGCAGGGATCACCCGGGATTCCTGGCAAAAAGATCCTGAGAGTAATTCCGAAAAGCCTCACATATGCCCAAGTTTTTATTCACGGTCCACTTATCCGGCAATGTGACGCATGCGATATGCATTCCTACACCCCTCTGCACGCAATTCTGCGGCCATATTTGTCGCCTCAGAGGACATTCTTTTTAACCTACTCCTAACTACCAGAGCTTAATCCTTCCTGATAAGCAAGGGGACCAACTCTGCCTTAGCTAAGGCTACTTCCCCACTATCAAGGGATTTAACTGCCTGATCAACTCATTTATCAAAAGTCGTTTGCGCCGCTAATCTATCTAGATTGAGTCGACGACTGAAATCGGCAGCAAACTTTCGAATTTTAGATTTTAATTTGTCCCACCAGACATTTCCCACCACCCTCCAGTCATTTTCCTTCGTATCATTAGTAGCAGCTGGTCTCGGAATTTCTGCCCACCAAATAATGAGCAGTTGAATTTCCAGTAGCCAGCCATCCTAAACTTAAGCTTATCTAGGTTTACACGGATCCAGACAAGCCTATGATACGAATAAACATGTAATGGAAGCTTGGATAACCTAAGAGCCCTAAATCGATTCTCTTAACTAAAACTCGGTCGCGGTAGCTAGCCCGCACACCCACAACCGAGCTAGCCCATGAGGGTGCTCATTCCGGTATTTGTCGACAAGATCAAACCCATCGACAAAGTCGCGAAAAGGTTACACGCTCCAGTTGTTAGTACCCGAATCTGAATTTGACCCTATACGATTTATGTCGGGGTCAAGGATAGCATTCCAATCCCTCGCTAAAATTACCCGACGTGATGTCATCATAAACGGCCCAATCTGCCTTCATAATTGTAAGAAGAAAAACGGGTGTCTTGCACACAACATATATTCACCCCTAAGCGCTGAAGGTTGCGAGAGAGCCTCACCCTTCGAGACTCCGACCTCATGCCTCGGGAATTCACACTTGCCAACCAGAGTAACATTATCATACCAATTAGTGTTGTTCTCCAGAATAGAACATGACCGGGGTGAGGACACCGACAGCCCGTTCCATTGATCCAGGTGCCATTTCAATTTCGACGGTATCACCATGAGACTAGTCGCCGATGTCCGCTGGATAGGTTAACTTAAGCGCTCTATACAGGGATGGGTGGAAAAAAAACGGGGACCCTCCCTGTACAATGTTATTTCATTTCCGACATTTGAGGGTCAAGCAAATAGGCCGCTGGGGGCACCAATTTCAGAGACACATTTGCCTCCTCTATCATGCTCCAAATCTCACACGTATCCGGGCCAGATCTCACAACGTCCAATATTCTAGCAGATTTTAAGTTTTGGGGCACTTCAATGTCCACTCCATTGATATGCCAAAAATCCCATAATACTTTAAAAGGTTTCGGGTTTCTTGTTTGCCCGAAAAGTCTTTCCACTTGTTTCCGGGATACGCAGTAGACGTTATCCCCTGGGAGATATGGCGGCTTTTTTCTGCTATCCACTGTGACCTGAAACACGGGACTTCTACTCCTCTTCTTTTGGGGAGATTGTGTAGGTGTCGTTATAGGTGTGCTTATGGGAGTATTAGAGGGTGAAATGCCAGAAGGGGTCTTAAAAGGGGAAGGTGTTGTAGATGAACACTCAGTTTGCGATTTGGGTTTAGACGGTGTGATTCTCATTGATTTAGGCGAGGGTGGTTTAACAAAAGATTTTTTGTAGTTGAAGGTAAAGACGGAGCAGAGGATGAGGTGCCTCCGACATTTTTGGATTTTGCCTGCTTTGCATGAAGCTTCTCCTTCAGATTTTTCAGGTCCAGGATCTTCTGCCAACTCAGTTCATTCATTTTCTAGTTGGTTGATGCTGTTTTTTCATACGACGCTAAGGCGTCGCCCTCAAAGCTGGTAGAAGGAATAGGACTGTAGGTGTTTTTATCCCTGGGGTCATGCTGGGACAGAGGCCCCTCTGTTCGGTTCTTCCCTCTGCTTCTACCCACGACACGCCATTACCCCTATTCCTTCTCCTTGGCCACACTTGTGGGAGGCGTCGGTTCAGAAGGTAATGTGGGCGAAGACTCAACCGAGGGATTGTCCTCACCGGTCCGTGTTGCAGATAGGCCCATTATAGGCGCCGTAGATTTAACAGTCTCGGCCAGAGGGGGATTTTGGTAGCAAGCGGCTGGAACTCCAGGGGTCTTCTTCCCTGAAAAGGAGGAGGAGAGATGACCAGTGTCTCCACACCTCCAGCAGGTATGTTTTCTACCGGTCAAGATGACCGGCATTTTCCGACCACAAAAATCCAAACAGTTGGAAATGGAGACGAAGGCCAAACGATCGAGCATTATGTCAAATGTCCATCCCCCGTTTATGTTGTCGGAAAGAGCCCCTAAAATTTGGCCGTGTTGCATGAAAAAATTTAGCCAGGTGCTCTCCCATTACTTGAGGAGGGACCTCGAATAAAGCCACTGTGGTCCTTCGCCGAGCCTCGCATTCTGTTCCAACTATAAGGTGTTTCGGTATCAATTCTTTTTTTTGTCATTTCAAGACAATCTTCGGTTGTGGGCAGTAGTACGTCCCGCATGAAAAAAACGGAACCCTTAATTACTCTTTGGGGTTTAATCCCCAGGGACAAAAGTGATTTGATCACTGTGTCTTTGGTGGAGCGACAAATTTTGCGCGTACGCTTGTCCACCACGAAGACCGACACCATTCTCTTATCGAATACCTTTAGTTCTTGGACATCTTCAAAAAGCCTATCTTCTTTTACAAGATAAGAGTAGCCCTTCGCCTTTTCCAAGAACTCCGCGATATTCACGATACAACTGGGTGGGGACTTCAAACAAAAGGGCGATTCACCGGCAGTCTCCTTAACTTGTGCCTTATTTGACACCTTGCCATCATTGGTAATGCTTGAGCCAAGCATTGTCTCCTCTTTTCCAGAGCTAGCAGGCTCCGGTGCATTCGTCTTTTGTAAGGGGTTTTTAGGGGTAGCATTTCGCCGTTTCTTCGATTTTATTTTATCCGGGTGGTCAGCCTTAGCGGCAGCCCTAAAAGGTCCTTTTTTCTACGTACCGACCGACCGACCTCATCGGCCATTTTTAAAAGGAAAGACTTATTCAAGCGGGTGTTAAATAATTATAGTGTAAAAAGAGGAGAGACAGGGGAAAAGAAAATCATAAAGAGCACGCAAAAATAAAAATTTAGTTTGTTCTAAAAATTTGAGGAAATTAAACAAATATTACAAATAAAGAAAGAAAAACCCGCAAAGTCTGGTTATACCAGTGAAAAAAATAAAGAAAAAACTATTTGTAAACGAATTTAAAAGGAAGAAAGAAAAGCAATAAACTTTAAAATAAAGGCTGGTAAATGAAACTGGGAAAACTAAAATTTAATCCAAAATAAAATAAATAAAACTTATGAAGTATTTAAATTAAACTAAACTAGTTCAATTAAGTAAATAAAAAAGAATGTAAAATAAATAGTCTGGTAAGATTTTAAAAGTTAACATTTAAAAAAAAATCAAAATGGCGCCCAAAAGATGCCGAGAAAAAATAAAAATTGAAACAAGTTAGACAAGAAAAAATTAAAACTTCAAAATTAAAAAAAAAACAAGAAAAAACAATAAAAGGACTCATTTTTTACACGACAACAATTAACGTAAACTTTTAAATACAAGAAAAAAAGAAAAGAAGTACAAAAAACTGGTTCGAAACTAGTCAAACCAAAATAAAAAATAAAGGTTTGCGGCCGCTAAATAAATAAAAATAAATCAAATGGAATTAATTCGAAAATAAAAACGGGAGAGGGTATAAAGTTCAAAGAGCAGGGAAAAAATGAAAATGAAATCGTACGTGAAAACTGTATAGGGATTTTGTTGCTGCAGGATAGAAAATTAGAAGGTTAGATAGGGCGGAGATCATCTTGACTAAGTTGGAAAATGATCCTGGAATAATATATATATATATATATATATATATATATATATATATATATATATATGAAATGAATGTCTATACTTCATAACCTTCACTCCTTAGCTATGATTAATTAATGGTGACGTGTCATTTTAGATTATGATCGATTTCATCACGTTTCTTCTGTTCAGCTTTGAGACTAATTCTAAATTCTTATTGCTCAAAGTAGAGCCTAATAGTGTCCATTTTTTGTAAGAAACCTGATTTCTTCGTAAAGCTCGTGTATAATGCAACGTACAAATAACCTGTATACATTTTCACCCCTATTTTTTACGTAACAAACCTCATAAAAACTCGCACTATATACACGAATTCGGTTTGAGATCAGGCGTGAGTTAGGGGCTCCTTGAAAGGGCGCCCTTTCATAGCGATAGATGAAACTCAAGTGGTTGCTCTTTGACAGTGAAACATCATCAGAATTTTTTTAAGCATTTCAACCAAAATGAGGCGCGAGTGCCACTAGTACGCAAGGGGTTACAGAGAGTGGGAGCAAGAGTAAAGAGGCATAATAGAGGAAAAGATTTGAATAGTTGGAGATTATAGCTGTCAGAGAAACAAGTAATAGGAAGGGAATTGTACAGATGGGAAGTGCTAGACAAGAAGCTATTGGAGTAGAAGAGACAGTCACATTTAACCATTTCGACAGTGAAATGGTAGGGCAGAGATGCCAGCCCAGTAGCACGCTTAAATTCATGCAATCTGGGAACTAGTGAAAGTAGCTCGTCGGAGCACTTACCGTGAAGGTTTTGTAATAAAGACAGAGAGGGGGATGACCAGTCTGTGAAAGAGTAACTGCAGACGAGATGACAGATCAGGTTCAACCATATTTCATATTCGTCTCTGGATTTTGTCGAGGAAAATTTTTTTTAGTCATATATTATGATCATATAGTATTTATCACCATTAAGCTGTTAAAGCTAAATCAGTGGAGAGTTCAGTAGCCAGGATTTTCTTTTACGGCTTAAAATCGATGTGTGAATTAATTCAAATGGAAACATATTTGTGACTGTCTATACAAAGTCAAAGCAAGGGCGGTTAGACGAAAGACTTAGCAAGTCACGAATTCAAGCAAAAGGAACACACAGTTAATATCTCCATAACACTATTTAAACTGGAAATAGTGGACATTATATGAAGAAGAACAGAAAAGATAATGGAAGCTATGATTGTTGAGTAGATGAGAATTCGAAAGTGCAATATTTAAGAAAGACTGATGCCCGCTCATTTACCAGAATTAATATTTCCTGTGAACATTCTGTCATGTTCGTGGCAGCGTTCATGTCTTTAACATTATCATTATTGTGATAGGTGCATACACAGTTTCATTCAAAATTGAAAATAACTATCTATCTATCTATCTATCTCATCTCAGTCTGTTCATATCTATCTCCGTCACTTCATATCTATCTCTCTCTCTCTCTCTCTCTCTCTCTCTCTATCTATCTATCTCCTTCTATTCATACATATTTATCAATCTATCTCATTAATCTAATCTCATTAGTCCTAATCTCTCTATATATCGAGGCTAATTCGTTACCACTTCGCCACCGAGAACCGTTGGGACAGTTGATATGTCGTTTGCCTCCTATCGTAACTATTCAGATTTCAATTCTTGTTAGTGGATGCGCAATGCTGATGAGTCCCAAATATAGGACGAAACAGCCGTCCAGTTGCTTCTTGACTCGATGAATTACTAAATTATGATTATTTAAAACCCTCAAAATTATTTCTCTCTCTCTCTCTCTTTATACATACATACATATATATATATATATATATATATATATATATATATATATATATATATATATATATATATATATTCCAAAATTCGCTTGAGGATGAAACAACTACTGCTTTTAATTTAATTATATAATTAAATCTTAAATTTTTAGCATCGGCTTTTAAAACATAGTTATTACTGTGTAGCGAAGAAACTATATTTTAAATCAGTTAACTTATAATATTTATGCTCTGTAAATTTACATTGAGCACAGTTTTGTAAAAATAAAGATAAAAATAAAATATCAATTATAACAGCGGATTATATATCTTACTGTTCTTTCTTTCTATATATATATATATATATATATATATATATATATATATATATAGAGAGAGAGAGAGAGAGAGAGAGGGAGAAAGAGAGAGAGAGCCTGCTTCATTCTTTCCATTTATCAATCTATCAGTCTATCTCAGTCTGACCATTATCTACCTATCTATCAGTTATCTCATACATATTTAACTATATATTTATCTGCCTATAAGTATTTTTATATCAATCTCTCTCTCTCTCTCTCTCTATATATATATATATATATATATATATATATATATATATATATATATATATATATGTCAGACTGTTTATATCTATTTAATGATCTGTTTATGCATATTTATCGAGATATCTATCAGTCTTTATAGCTATCTATCAGTCTGTTCATATATATCTATATATCTCTCAGTGTATTCATATTTATCTGTCTGTTCATATCTATCTATCTATCTATCTATCTATCTATCTATCTATCTATCAGGCTGTTCATATCTTTCTATCCGCATGAACACACACAAATATATATATATATAGATATATATATATATTAAAAAAATATAATCATACATTAAATCAATTAGCAATATTAATATATTCATTCAGTGTATGATTATCTCTTTATCATATAAAATATATGGTGCCTAATATAATACGTTTCCATATATACATATATATATATATATATATATATATATATATATATATATATATATATATATATATATATATATATATATATCAGTCTGTTCATTATCTATCTACTTCAGTTCATAATATTAATCAATCTATCTCATTTTTCTTTGTATCTATGAAACATTGCGTCTGTATCTCAAACATTTCATATCTAGCTATCAATCGATATCATGTGAAATTGTTCACACGCGCACAGACACACACACACACACACACACACACACACATATATATATATATATATATATATATATATATATATATATATATATATATATATATATATCCTCTCTCTAGGATGGAGATATAAAAGAATTACTTCAATTCAATCAAGATGTTATGTTCCTCAAGTTATTTGTATTTCATCACCCATATTCAAAATAACTCTTTAAAATTTCTCCGTACTTCAAGGTGAGCAATTTCCCCCTCTATTGCCTCCGCTAAATGATCTGAAAGATGAAACTTTGCTGATAAAAATGACAAAATCATATAATATTTTTTTTCTAATTCAGTTTGGCAAGATTGGAATTTGTCAGTATGCTTAGCAGCTACAAAATATCGTCGTCTGCCTTGTCTGATATAAATTTTATTTCAATATCATTTCGAAAATGGCGTACAACAAAATTGCTACTTTATTAAATAATCCCATTGCCTATTTCCATATTACCTACTAACATAACCAATATGAGCGAGAATCCGATAAAGTACTGACGCAGTAACTGTGCCTAAATGAGTATTTCAATGACCAGACATCAATGTGCAGATATTTGAGATATGGCTGGGTGCATTACAGATTGCTCAGAATATTAACGTTCTCCCCACAATATCGGTGATAAATAGATATCAGAAAAAAAGTATGTAGATCTATAGATAGATAGATAGATAGATAGATAGATAGATAGATAGATAGAGAGAGAGAGAGAGAAACAGAGAAACAGATATGAACAATCTGAGATCGTCAGCTACATAGATACTATGCAGAGAAACGAGCTGACAAACCGACTAATAGATAGATAGATAGATAGATAGATATGAACAGACTGAGAGAATTATGAACATGATGATATCCACAGATAATATGCAGACAAACGAACAGATCGATAGATAGATATGAACAGACTGAGATAGATAATGTGCATATATATATATATATATATATATATATATATATATATATATATATATATATATCGATCCTGTATCCTATACGGAACTGTCATATAGCCTGACGTGTGTCAACCGATTGGTCCACAGAGGAACGTTCGGTTAGCAAGGTCGATTTTACTGTTTTTAAACACAATTCTCCATGATTTTCTCTCATTCATTCATATCTGCTCAATATGTATCCAAATGTAAACAAATGACATCATACATTAGGAAATGGATAAAGTCCGACAATTATTTTTTAATTTTCATTTTTAAGACATTTGTATCTAGAAAAAGAACGTATAATCATAAAAATGTCGTAATATATATATATATATATATATATATATATATATATATATATATATATATATATATATATATATATGAATGAATGAATGAATGATAAAATATACTTTTAGTGTATGCTCTCTTCTATGTATATACGCAATTGTCAGTGCATATTTGGTGTGTTTTGCTCGATTATTTATTGCCGCCGCTGGGTGTTGACTTCAGTATTCACTTTTATATTTGTAATAAATATTCGAGTAAAAACACAAGAAACGATGTTTTTTTAAATAAAACGAAAGATGTTCCATGTTAGCTTCTTATAATATATCGATTTAATCGATTAATGAAATTTGGGGGAAAAAAAGACAACAAAATGATAACAATATTTCGAATAAAATTGATAATATTTATGTGCAACTGATTCTTGAATCTCTTGTTGATAGTTAAACAGTCGATTTAGTTTTTCGCTTCTCCTCCTGGGCTTTTCATTATGCCCCTATACGTCTTGGAAATACTTGGAACAAAGTGTTGGCTATGGGACACACACTGGTGGTCGCAGCGCCAATATGTGACGTCCTCTGGTCGCGACGCCAAACTGTGACACTGCTCTGTCGGCCCGTGGTCAACCCCCAGTTGCGGTGCGAAACTGTATGGCTTCTTCCACCAGCGTTCGGGGTTGACTCCTTGTCGCTGCCAACAGCCTGTGTTTCGGCCAGTCTGGTCGTTCCCGGTTCGATACCAGCTTTGTTGTTTCCAGCTCACTTCCAACTTCTGGTTACCGGAGTAACTACTTTGATCTCAAGTCTAACTTACCCACGTTGTGTCTTTGATCTTAAGTAGACAAAATCTGTCAGACGTCGGACCGTAGTGCAAGCTGAATCCGGGGTGAAGTTGATATCGCACAAGCGTAAGTAAATGAAGCAATAAAACAAAACTCAAGTGGTTGAAATATGTTGAGAAATAACAAATTATCTTTATCTGCCTGTTATATACAGGAGTGTGTTTCTCTCCCAGCCCGTTTCTATGGATTTGTGACTCTTTTGCGTTTCTTAAGCGAGTTTTGTTATCTTAAGTCGTTCGTCTATATGACTTGCTTTTGGTAGGAAGTCGAAGTTGACAGGGCGTGGAATTTCTCGATCAGCTTCTGCGAGGCAACACTCTCACTCTGTCCGGAACTGAACTCCGACTCCAACTGCGAATCAACTGCCCGGGGACGTTCGTTAACATGGACACCGACCAAAACCCGGTGTGTGGCCTGACGTGGTTTGGGTTCCTCGATAATTCTCAATTCCCAAAATGAATTCTCTTTGTTCTTATACCAGAAAAAGTAATCACTTCCCATTTTTGGAAGATTAATTACTTTCCATTTCGGGGGTTTCTTCCTGGTCCGTGAGGGAAGGTCGGAGGAGAGTTAGTCTCCTATACTCTTCCTCTCTCATATTTGTATCTCATACCAATCCCTTCAGTCAGTGTTAGCAAATCCTCCGTCTTTCTCATACATTCACCTACGCCTATCACCCATGCTACCACTTGAGCAATGATCTCTCGGCAGTGTGGGTGTGGCTAGACTGGCCCTCTTAAAATTATTATCCAGAATTTTGTTTACAAAATCCTTATTTTTTTCTTTTTTCCTTCGACCAAAACATTTTTTTCACAAACCCCAGATTGCCAAATAATTCTCATCACATCTTTCTTTTGGGAACACCCAAAATTCACTTAGTCAGGTCTCTCTACTGACTCATCAATCACTGTCAAAACCCGACATCTGGCGTATCTGCTAAGTCAACTTTTAAATGGGAGGTCTGTATTTTACCTGAGAATCACATTCTTTATTTTTCTCATGCTTAAAATCCTCTCTTGACCAGATGCCCATTTTCGACGACGCTGTGTCTGACGTCAACTGTTTGAAAAAGTAATAATACAATTTTCTTCCTCATGCCAAAATTCTAACACATAGCAGATGGTTTCCCATCGTTGGTCCCAGGAATCAAAATTAAATGATATCTCTGAAAGATAACTAATATCGATTCTCTCTGCCTGTATTGGGGTCGTCCGAATATTTTTATGACCGTTGTCCGGATTTGTTTTTATTTCTGAATTCTGTTTCCCTTGGCGCATCATTCCCTTACCATGATATTAATCAGTTTTGACAGAATCTCATATCTCGCTTTTTCTTACGGATTTTATGTCTCGTGCGTAAAGTATCTTTCTCCGTATATAAAATAAAATCTTCTTTTTAACGTCGCTCAGTCTATATTTCGATATAGCTCTCCTTAAGACTTTCCTCTTTTTAATTTCTACGGTTAATTAGTTAGCCAATTACCATAGCTAAATAGTGTCACGGCTATTACCTGGTCATTTTCTTTGCACCATTGGGCCCTTTTTCTTCGCGTTCATTGCGAGTTGCTAGTTCAAATTTGCCAGCTATTTCAGCATCACTCTCATTTCCCACTTTGGCATTTACGTCTCCCATAATAATTATAATTTCTTTTGATTTCTACTGAGCTTGGCGTTGACTAACATGAAGTAGAAATATTCGATTTCTTCTTCTGTATTTTTTGCTGTTGGTGCGTACACGATTATGATATGTTGAAATGCTTTCCTTTAAGTTTAGCTACAAGGATGTTTTTTTTGGATAACTGGCAGTATCTCATAACGTTTTTCATCATGTGTTTTGTCTAGTATCAATCCAACTCCAGTTACATTTTCTCTCCGCCTGCATATATAATCCTGTGCTTCTCATTGACAACTTCTCCACTAGTTTCACATACTTCTAAAATGTTGACATAAGGAATTGAACTCACAATTACATACAAACACATTTTTCAACGCATATAGGATAAATGAACAGAATATTATGCATAATTGTGTTGTCAATATCTCGAACGGGCTGTGTATACTTGAACTCAGTAGAGACGGGCGAGCAATAACCGAGCAGTACTAAAAATAGGAAATAGGCCGAGTATCCATATACGTGGCCAGTGGAACTAGAACAGTTTATCCATGTTCATTAAATAAAGTGTTCTGTTAGAAATTTCTTGTAGGTTACCAGATTGATATAACTGATGAAGGTTGGAGAGTATGATGGACGTAATGTTATGATGAGAACAAGAGCATGTGTTTACATACTTTAAATAATGATAAATCTTCATCCCAGAAATTCACTGAGAAAGAACTCGATATCACAATAAAGCGATGTTTAATTCTGAATTATCCCCCTTTCATATAAATGGGTTTATCTCTTTATTTAATGTCATATTATTTTTGTTTACAGATTTAAGAAGGTTTTCTCTAAGTCTAAACGACCTTCTGATTGTTACTGTGTATAAATAAATAGACCATTTCTTCTTTCTGTTTTCTCCCGCTTTTTCTTTTCCTTTCTCCTCTGACCACCCCTCATATCTAGACTTAAACTTAGCTTTCATTTGCTCTGTTTTTCTTCCCTTCTTTCTTCCCTTCCTCTGTCTGGACATTTTTATTTCTATAATTTATTATCCATTGACTGGTTTAAAAATTCCTTGTAAATTTTATTTCAATTCAGTGTGAATCAAATTTAATATTCAATATTGTATCAATTGGATCATATTCCAACGGATTAATACATACATATATATATATATATATATATATATATATATATATATATATATATATATATATATATACGGCTATATAAGGGAAATTGTCGGTGTCTGATATAAACGCTAAAAGCTCTTTGCTATGAATTGAGCACTCCGGTCGCTGGTAATGCTTCTGTCTCATATCTGTGTGAGCTAATGGTGTAAGGGTGAGAGTCTCCGACATATGTCAAATCGGTGGGGTTTCGATCTTGGTTTGAAAGAAGCGCATGTCTAGCCACACGGATGAGCTGTGATACAGTGAAACAGTCTGTCTGTGGAAGGAAATATTTGGGAGCAGTCAATGTTTGTGCTAGCAAGATATTACTAGTCATCGTGACCGATGGTTTGAGAGTACTGCTCATTGTTCAGAGTGTTGATCACGACAGATAACAAGCAGTCTCCGATAAGTTTGTTCAGCGTAATAAACAAACCACAGATGGTATTTATCAATCCAACCACGGGGATCGAATGTGTCACAAGGCCTTTTTAATGTGGGTATCTCTGAGCCCGTAGGCCCAGCCAAAAATGAATAACCATCCGAAACCGCTTAGGCGGGCCAGTTCCGTCAACCTCCCCCAACGAAACCCTACCCTACGGCGGAGCTTCGTCCGGGTTCCTCTCAGCAAGCAGAGAGTTTGGACAGACACCCGACCCGGCAGCTCACAAAGCGCAGATACTACACTTTGATCCTAGCCACCGGGCCGAGCGGGTATTCTTTTTATAGAAACCAGAAGCACAGATGGGTACAAAAGTGACTAAGCAGACATCTGAAACAGGGATTGGCTAACCAACCAAGTAGAGAAGCATAATAAATATTAAATATATATATATATATATATATATATATATATATATGTGTGTGTGTGTGTGTGTGTGTGTTTGTGTCTGTTACATATATATATATATATATATATATATATATATACACCGCGAGGAAAGTTGGCTCTCTGTGCCGCGCCAGGAAATTTTTCTCCCCGGAATCCGTACTTCAAACATACAAATCAACAATTCGCCCTTGCATGGAGTATTGCTGCCATATATGGTCTCGTGCACCTTCTGTTTACCTCGGAGTTCTTGATAGGCTCCAGAGGCGGATATGTAATATAATTGACCCTGATCTGGCATCTCGCCTACAGTCACTCTCTCACAGACGCGCCGTCGCCTCTCTCTGTTTTTTTTACAAATACTTTCATAGTAATTGCTCCAATGAGCTGCTTTCACTGGTTCCCAGACTTCATGAATTCAAGCGTCCTACGAGGCTGGCATCCCCCTCTCACCCTTTCACTGTAGAAACTTTTAAATGTAGCCGTCTCTTTTACTCCAATAGCTTCATATCTCGGACCTCTCGCCTGCGGAACACCCTTCCCAATTACTGTTTCCCTGAGAGCTATAATCTCCAACTATTCAAATGTAATGCCAATCGACATCTCCAGTCACCTTGATCTATCCACTATCCCTCTCCTCATCCTTTCTTTAATCACTCCTATCTGCCACCCCCTACATCCTAGTGGCTTCACGCCTTGCTCGGGGCGTAATGCTTAAAAAAAAATGTATATGTGCACTGTTGTGTACATACATACGCATTTGATTGTTGAATTTCAATGATGGGATGTGTAGCCAATTTCTATTGAATGTAGCGATGTCATTTCTCTATTTTTCCGCTGAATAATATTTCCTCGCACGCACGCATATATGTATGGTTTGGGTAAAATTATGACAGGTAAAAATTGCTATTATTTTTAAATTTTTTTAAGTCTGTTTTGTTATTATTTCGAAGCTGCTTATTTCCTTATTTTTGATGTTTGCGCCTATGTAAATGTAGAAATTGCAGTTCGTAATCCTTATTAGTTTTTATACGTGGCATTAAATTTGCTGGGTGGGGAGGAGAGGAGTAATTTACGTTACACACACACACACACACACACACACATATATATATATATATATATATATATATATATATATATATATATATATATATATATATGAGTGAACATTGAAGTCGCAATCGTCAGGCCACTAGTCCTGTTTTTTTCTTTCTCGGCTATTTATATATAAGGTATTGTGGGTAGTCTATTTTGGCGGTTATTTTTCCGGAAGTTTTTATTTGTTTATTTTTTTGTTAGATTATTTTGCTTCTTTTTATTTATTTTTTTTTATTTTTATTTATTTTATTTTTATTTCTTATCTTATATATATATTTATTTATTTTTATGTTAATTGGTGTTTTATTAACGTAATTAAAATTTGTATCGACTATTTAATAGTTTTGTTTAGGTTTGGGAAGATAATTAAAGCTTTTTATTCAATTTTGGGGTTGATTACTGTAGTTTATTCTAAGTATTATTTTGGCGGAAGTAGTTATTCATTTGTTATTACGTCATTTATTTATTTGAATTGACTATCGTTATTTGTTTTTTCTAACGATTAATTTATCGGGATCGGTTTGTTATTTTGTTTATTTATTTAGTCGTTTGGATTAATTTAGAGTAATTTATTTTACTTGTTTCTTCTTATTTATTTATTATACTGTATATTTCCATTTACTATTTTCGGTTTTCGATTTTTAAGTAAAGCAGTATATATATATATATATATATATATATATATATATATATATATTGAACAATAAAAAAATATTAAAAATTAAAATCTTCAGACACACTGGGTCGTAGATTAATATTCTTTCGTTTTTTTTATTATTATTATTTCATAATATAGCTGTTTTATTTTTTCTGTTTGTGTTATGTTTTCGGCTTTTGGTTCAGTCCGGTGTCTATTATTCATGCTTATATTTTGAACAATAAAAAATATTAAACAATTAAAATCTTCATATATATATAATAAAAAAGTTAAACACTAATATTCCATGGTCATAATTGATTCCATTGGAATCGTAAATACGATCCAATTCATCAGACCTACAAATTCAAATAGAAAACAGAAAAAAACCTACTCCGGAAATAAAAATACAATTCAGAGAGAGTGTAAGTATGAGATTGTGGGACGAATGTTAGTTCATAAGAGAGGGGTAATATAGGAGTGAATTTAACAGAGAGGTTTTTTTTTATAAAACTAGGTGTGAGTGGAAGGGGGAAAAATGATTGTTGTCGGATGTCTAATACAATAAAGATACATTTCGAGGTGACATACACACACCATGGCCGATCAAATCTTAAAGAAGGAGGGAGAGGTAAGGAAAGAAGTGGTGGAGAAGAAAGATGGGGCGGGTGAAATTAAAATTGAAAGGGACGCTGTGTAATTGAGAAAATTTGACAAAAATAATATCGACTGCAGGTTACAAATCAAATATAAACATATAAAGAATAAATATGACGAATATCTAATCTAGCAAGGACCTATATTGTTATGTTCAAAACGCATGAAATACACGAATACACAATAACTTATACACGTATATACATACACATCGCCGTGTACCTAAAATACACACATACATATAACAATGGACCCATACACAAATATCTACATATTCACACAAATACACACATACATATACATACACACACACACACACATATACACATATACATATATCTGATTCAATATCTCTGATACTAAGCGCTTTCTAATAATTACCGCGCATATGATATACAAATGATTACACCTACATATATACATATACACATACACACACATCTCTCTCTATCTCTCTCCCTCTCTCTCTATATATATATATACACACACATATATATATGTACATATACACACATATATATATACATACATATACCCATATATACATGGACACACACACATACATATACACACACATCTACACACATAAATACATGTATATACCCACACACACATACATACATATATATATATATAACATATATATATATATATATATATATATATATATATATATATATATATATATATATATATATATATATATATGTTGATGCCAGAGTGACAGCGAAAGCAGGAAGAGGAGTATGAGAGATATGGTCAAAATTAGAGAGGGAAGGGAGAAATTTTAAATTTATTTTTATTAAGACACTTAAGGGTTAGAAAGGGGACTAAGGACCAGACGTTGATCTATTTAATAAGTCATCTCACAGGAAACGAGAAAAAGAGAAAAAAAGAGAAGTAAAGTTATAAGAAAGCAGATGTGGAAGGAGGGGTTTGAGGAAAGAACGAGAAATAGAAAGGGTGGAAAGAATAAAAGATACAAGAAAAGGAAGAATTAATATATATGCGTATAGATCTTTATATTTGTCAGTTACCGTTTGATATTAAGCATTTAAAAAAATATCAACAAAATAAACGAGAAAATAAATATAATGTGAATATAAGATAAACAAAAAATAAATATTACTATTATTAACGTAATTAATATTATAAATAACACTTAAAAATTCATACGGATTAACAAAATTTTCATTACCCACTTATATATATATATATATATATATATATATATATATATATATATATATATATATATATAGGTGGGTAATATATATATATATATATATATACTCGGCCGAGACGATTAAATGGTTCCGAAAGATCCCTAGCAAAAGAAGAGCCACTTTCATTCAATTGGACATCTTGGATTTTTACCCTTCTATTTCGGAGGAACTATTAAGTAGCAGCCTTAATTTCGCCAAAGGATATACCGAAATAACGGATAATGATCTGAACATTATTTTAGCGTCAAGAAGATCAATACTTACATACAATGACGCTACTTGGGTGAAGAAGAATAATGGTAGTTTCGATCTACCTATGGGAGCCTTTGATTCCGCCCAAATTGCAGATCTGGTTGGCATATATATTCTCGACACCTTGAGTAGAGTAGTTAACCTTAGCCAAGTCGGAATTTATAGAGATGACGGCCTGACTTCCAGCTTACATAAGAAGATAATTAGGGCCTTCAAATACTTAGGCCTTAAAATTGAAATATCTTCCAACCTGAAAATAGTCAACTTTTTGGATATTACACTCAATCTATCGAATGATACCTTTAAACCCTTCCATAAAGTTGATCAAATACCCCTATATATCAACGTCCACTCTAACTACCCTAAACATGTGATAGACCACATCCCCAAAACTGTGAATACGAGAATAAATAAGCTATCTTCAAGCCAAAAAATCGTTAATGATAATAAATTTATATACAAGCAGGCCCTCAAAAATAGTGGTTTTAGACAGGAATTAAACTATAACGGAGAACTTGTAAATCAGAATAATAACAGAACTAAAAATAGAAAGAGGAAGGTAATATGGTTCAACCCACCATATTGCAAGCTCTCTAGCATTGATATAGGAAGTTTTTTTCTTAAATTAATTGATAAACATTTTCACAGTAAACATCCATTACGTAAAATTTTCAATAGGAAGACTCTGAAAATTAGTTACTCATGCGTTAGAAATATGGAGAAAATCATATCTTCCCATAATTGCAGAATACTTAGAAACTACCATTGTAATGTAACTCATTCGAGTAACCCTACCTGCAATTGTAGGAATAAAGATCATTGTCCAATCGGGGGTAAATGTAACTATAAAAATGTAATATACGAGGCAACAATCTTTCCTGAGGAAAATATTTACGAGAAAAAAAGATATATAGGTATATCCGCCGGTGATTGGAATCAGCGTCTATACAACCATAGACGCTCTTTTAGATATAGATGCCTCACAAGTCAAACTTCCTTATCCAAACACTACTGGGATCTGGTGGATAAGGGGTTAACCCCACTTTAGAAATGGAGATACCTATCAAGAGCCAAAACACCTAATAACTTCCGCGATCGGTGTGATCTGTGCTTGGCGGAAATTTTTTTTATTATCAAAGATAAGAATCAACATGAACTGTTGAATCTTCGTAATGAGATATTTTCTAAATGTAGACATAAGAAACAATTCAAAACATAAACACCGTTTTGTAACTTCTGTCACTTATGTCAGTTCCATCTTGGTTCAAAACATCGGGCATGACATTTTAACGGAATGACTATTATGGTTATTTTGTTTATCTCTATATAGATCATTGTGTATGTTTATGTGATGCGATATGTGTATTTTTTTTTACCCCCAAATTGTTGAAATTTTACTTATTTAGTTCTTAAATTCTACTTTATATGTATGTATATGTACGTATATGTATGTATGTGGGTATATGTGTATATATATGTGTGTATATGCATGTATATGTGTATGTGTATGTATATATGTATGTATGTATGTACTTCGCTGCGTGTATATATTGGTATATATTTAGGTGTGTGTGTATAGGTATATGCATGTATATGTATGGATGTATGTGTATATGCATGCGTATATGAGTATATGTATATATTCATGTATACGTATATGGATGTAGGTATATGTAGATGGATATATATGCAGGGATGTGTGTATATGTATATATATATATATATAGTGTGTGTGCGTATGTTTTGGTATATATGTACCCATATATATGTATATATATATATATATATATATATATATATATGTATGTGTATATATATATGTGTGTATGTGGGTATATATGTGCGTGTATATGTGTATGTATGTATAGCTAGACGGATAGATACAGGGATACATTGTTTATTTGTTTAAATGGGTGTATGTAATTGTATAGAAATGTAAGGTTTTAGGTATATATGTTTATGCGCACGTATGCGTATGTTCATATGTATATGTGTGGTTAAATGTGTAAGGAGTGGATGCGTATGGATGTATGTGTATATATGTACGTATGTGAGTGTGCATTTTTGTATATATTTTTTTTATATTTATTTTTATATATATATATCTGTTTTTTGTGTGTGTGTGTGTGCATGTATATGCGTGTATATGTGTGCATGTGTATTTATGTATATGTATGTGGAAAATGTGTGTATATGGTATAGGTGGATATATGTGTATATATGTGTGTGTATGTATATATATGTATATGTATGTGTATGTGTGTATGTATATATATATGTGTATGTGTGTGTACATGTATATTCACTCCTATATTACCCCTCTCTTATGAACTAACATTCGTCCCACATTCTCATACTTACACTCTCTCTAAATTCTATTTTTATTTCCGGAGTAGGTTTTTTTCTGTTTTCTTTTTAAATTTGTAGGTCTGATGAATTGGATCGTATTTACGATTCCAATGGAATAAATTATGACCATGGAATATTAGTGTTTAAGACTTTTTATTATATCCTTACTCTGTCCTGGACATTGAGTTCTACCTGGATTCTATCCTCTCGGAATTTTTTATTCAAAAAATATACATGGGTGTATATGCACCTGTGGATTTTGCATATATATGTATATTTACCACTAATATTATCTATCTATCTATCTATCTATCTATCTATATATATATATATATATATATATATATATATATATATATATATATATATATACTGTGAGCAATTGAGCAAAGAGCTAAATCACGAGTTTCTGAGTCTGAGTAGAAGTGTTAGAACTGAGACGAGGTATCCCTAGACATAGGCA
>OZ010609.1:8722632-8725132 GCA_963932145.1 Acanthosepion lycidas | reverse complement strand
ATATACTAACGCTGTTTTCAAAGAGTGGAATGCCCATTATCATAACTGACCATTGAAAATCAAACAACAAAAGGAAAAATACCAGAATTTCTTTCATTTTTCTCCATATCTTAGTCTTCGACGATACTTTAATAAAAGGTAATAGGTTAGATTCATGAAAATTTCCTATTTGTCCATTATCTTATCATATATATATATATATATATATATATATATATATATATATATATATATATATATATATATATATATATATATATACAAGTATAGGATTGGTTTATGCGGAATAAATTCCAATAATCATCAAATACTATTCTTAAAAGAGAGCTCGATACAGAGTAGACCAACTATAAATATGTTATAAAATCACTACAAAAATAACCATTTTGTTTCAACACTTTTGGTGATCAAGTGATGGTGTCTTATCAAGTGACGGTGTTGAATAAGGCACCAGAATATATATATAACATGTTTATGTTATAATTTTCGAATAAGTAATTATATATATATAACATGTTTATGTTATAATTTTTATAACATGTTTATGTTATAATTTTCGAATAAGTAATTATATATATATATATATATATATATATATATATATATATATATATATATTCGTGAATTACTACAATATTCAAAAACATAGCGTCGTATTACTGCACGCTCAAGAAAATTCTTAACTGTTAATAATATCACAATTTAAAAAAAAAAATCATTCGACAATTATCACATTCATTTTCGTCTTGGAATTTTACCCGAAATTATTTGAAATTGAGAAAAAAAATTACATCTTTCCCTGAGGATGGTATATGTTTACCGAAAGTACTTTCAATATGAAATATATATATATATATATATATATATATATATATATATATATTTGTGTGTGTGTGTGTGTGTCTGTGCGTATTTGTGTGTGTGTATAAAGGAAAAAGACAAAAGGAAAACTTTTTTAGCCCACGCCTTTAGTCCAATATGGACATTGTCAAGTTAAATTCCGAAATGAATTTATTGAAACAAAGTATCTATAAACAACAAAGAAAATACCGTTAGCCACAAGAATAATTTAGAAACGCTCTTGTTGACCATCTGAAAATACTTAATTACTAATTTACATTCAAAATTCATCAATTCAATTACTTATTCGCGTTCGTTTATTACATTGAAATGTGTCACTTTACGTCCTTCATATCTTGCCTGAATTTTAGGCTAACCTGATGAATATTTATTGTTGATCATGTTCACCATAGTCTATGAATATAGAATACAGCGCAGTACGTAATCTGTTCAATGAAACAACGTTAAAGATTAATACTCACGAGTCAGACACTCTACTGAATCTGACTCTATCGCCAATACCACCACCAGCTGTTCCGTAATTCTTCAGTCTTCGATATTAAAGGCTGTCAGTGATATTAAGCCAGCCCACACCACGAGGGTTACATGTGGCACAAGGCCGGGTTTAACGTGGGATCTCCCTATTCCCTATCTGAACGTGTATAAACGGGTTCAGGGGCAGTCAACCTCCCCGAACGACTCTGCCCTTCAGCGGAGCCTCGGCCGGGTTATCAAAGCCTGGCAGTGAATATTCGGGAAAAACATGGCCGCCTTTATACACGTCGCATTGAATATTTGGAGCCTTCTGATTGGTGAACCCTTCTATTGGTGAACTATAAAATGAGTCAGTTCATTTTGGTTGGCTCACTAGTACACCAGGGTACCGAAAAACTCCAACATTTATGAGTGGTGATAAATCTTGAAGAAACAATAAAATTTTCGCGCTCGTAAACAAATAAAATCCTTGCATTTGCTTAATTAAAGTCGAAATTCGTCAGTTAAAATAAGTTTTCCTTTTGTCTTTATTCGTATTGTCCTTTTTCATATATACCGTTGATGGAACCAACGGACAACCTGCCATACCTAAAAGACTTATCCAGGTACAGTCTTGAATAAAATGCGACAATACTGAAAAAAGAGCAAAAGTGGCCTAAAGGCAAACTTACCTACTCAATAAATTGCTCAAAGCCTAGATTGCCTAAACGGACCAAAAACGCTTAACTATGAAAGGATGGCTCTCGTCCTACCGGAGTTTCATGCGTACGTGATCTTCAGGTGAATAGAACGTTCAAACTTGAAATGAATAGTGATATGCTTCATATATATATATATATATATATATATGTATATATATATATATATATATATATATATATATATATATATATATATTAGAGCATTGATATATATATATATATATATATATATATATATATATATATATATATATATATATGTATATTAGAGTGTACACCTCATATTTATATCCTAAAGAAACGATTTATACAAAGAATTAAGTAGCAATGGTAATGTGATTAATCGCGAAATCACTTCGCTAACAAAACTTAATGAGGCATTATCTTACTATAAATTCCTTCAGTAATGAGATCATTATATTCTAGCTGTTGTCAGATGTAAGACACTTGCCAAGTACTTTCAA
>OZ010609.1:8660132-8717632 GCA_963932145.1 Acanthosepion lycidas | reverse complement strand
TCAGGTCAGAAACTCAGTCGATACAATTCGGAAGTCGTTGATAACATGAACGTAATAATATCTGTCCAATCAGAAGGGATGAAAATATCAAGGCTCTGTGATCCACTTTTTGCACAGATTTTTGTAGTCGAAAACAAGTGATAGCAGAATGCTACACCTAGGACTGTCCTAAACTGATCAGCGCGGCTTCACTGTCGACTTGCTTGATGATCAAGCGTACTATATGAATGCTGTCTTCAATAGTCCTGCTCTTCACAGCTCAAGTCTGCTCGGAGCCAATCAAACTAGGGAGGACAGCCTGCAAACAGCAGGCTAAGATCTTGGCTAAAATATTCAACTCTGTGTGTAACATTGTCAAAGGTCAATAAATACTTATTTCGTCGCCACCTTTTTATTCTTGCGAAGCAATTTGATCACACCCTGGATGAAGCGTTGAGGTATAGATCCTTGTTTCATCCAGTTGTTTAAATAAGTGAAAATAAGGGGACAAAGACGGGCGACTGTCTCAAGTAGATTTCGAAGAGAAGACAATCTAATCCTGGAGTTTTTCCATGCCAACCTGCTTCAGCGGATCCCTGATCTGAGACTCTGTAATGGGACCCTTGCATTCATCCGCCTCGAGGCGGGGAAATCGGCCAAATACGCATCGAACTGAGTAGTGCTCAGACCGAGCACTCTGGTAAAGAGCTCCTGAAAGTAGTCAATGAAAGCCTCACATATGCTCACGCTTGTAGTCCGCTTGTCAGGCAATGTGATGCTCGGGATACCTGGATGCATTTCCAGTTTTCTCTGCACGCAATTCAGCAGCTATGTTCCTTGTATTGGAAGACATTCTTTTTCCCCTAGCTCTAACTACTAAAGTTTGATCCTTCTTGATAAGCAAGGAGGCCAGCTCCGCTTTAGCTAGGGCTACGCCTCCACTATCAAGCGATTTGATCGCTCTATATAGATACTTTCTCTTCACACACCTTTTGCGCTGCTAATTCTGCTAGATTGAGTATTGATTAAATTAGCAGCAAAAGACCTAAGTTTGAATTTTAAATGATCCCATCACTTATTCCCAAACACAGCGCCGTCAATTCCCGCTGTAACTTTAGTAGTAGCTGGTCCTGGAAATCTTGCTCACCAAATAATGAGGCGTTCAGTTTCCCCTCACCCCCCAAAAAGCCATCTTAATCTTAGGCTTCTCTAAGTTTACGCTCTAAGCTTATGCTCTGAGTAAACGATATAATGGAAACTTGGACGACTTAAAAGCCATACGTCGACTAGGACACCATCGTCGATTGATTTCAAGAAATCTTCTTCTCTGGGCAGTAAGAGGAGAGTTGACCAGCCTCTACGCCCTTTCAACAAGTTAGTCCTACGGCCAGTCACAATGACCGGCATGTTCGGGTCACATACTTCCAGATTGTTGAGATGGAGAGATAGTCTTTTCGGTCAAACATTATTTCAAATCTTCACCCCCTGCTCAGGTTATCGGAGGGGCACCCAGTATCTCACCATACTTGCGAAAGGAACGTAGCAAGATGCTTCCTGTTAATATTAAGGACGGGCCTCAAATATTGCTACGATTCTACGCCTGCCTTCATATTCTGTCCTGCAAATGAGATCTTTTGTGGTCATTGCCCGATTAATAGCTTTGATAGTCTTCTGGTGTGGGTAGCAACATGTCCCATATGAAGAAGCCTGCACGACCACTAAGAATGACACTATTCGTTCTACAATCTTCTCCAGTTCTTGGGGATATTCCATGAGTCTACCTTCTACCACAAGGTAAGCGTAACTCTTGGCTCGGCCCCAAAACTATGCTGTATTGATAATGCATTTAGTGGGGGGACTTGTCACTCTTTGAATCTTGGCTTTTGCTCGTCTCTATACACCCTTGGCCATTATTGACCTCCAGTGATTTGACACTGGTCAAATCTTGGCCCTTACTGTCCTCCGTAGAATTAATATTCGGCGTAACTTATAACACCGAGTATACCTCAATATCATACCGAGTGGATCAGTTTTGCATATAAATATTTCCGAACCGAGTGTTTTCAGTCAGCCATGTAGATTTTATAAGACAGCTAAGACAAGTGGAATGGTAATTTTCTAGTCAAGAAAGATAGCTCGACACTGATTCTGATGCTATTACTACTGCTCTCGTGGAATTCTTTATTGTATTAGACGAGTTCATAGATTCACAGGGGGTGTACTCTTTACTCTACCCCCACCTTTGGAGATCACCAATTTACGAAATAATTTTTTTTTTTTAGTATTAGTATTTCTCCCTCCTCTTTCTGGAGAGCTCACCAACGTACTTTGAGCCGTTTTTATTTTCCTTGAACTTGTTTGAAATTCGTTTTGCTGCTGCCACATCAAATATATCACAGAGCATTTTTATCGATTCTTCAGGTCTTTCATCACTGATCTTTTTTTCTTCAGCTGATTGTGGTGTCTTTTATGCTGAACATTTTTTTCTGCCTTTCAACTTCCAAAGATTTTTTTTGTTGGACTTCGTAACGAATGGTTCTCTTTTTCAAGACAACTATTGAATCCAGTCGAAAAATCCGCGCAAACATTAATTTTGTCATTTTTTTTCCCTTTACGTCCACCATTTGTGCACCCCATTTCAAATGATATCTTTTCTACAATACACCAATTCTTTCTAGCCTCTCGACTTTTCTTTTAATTGTTCTTATACTGAAAATGGTTCGCCCCGTTTCCGTTTAAATACTGACACCGAATTTTTTTTTTTTAAATGAAAATTCACTTTGATTTTTGAACACTGATCAATCCATTTGAAGGAAAATATTTTTTAAGACTACCTTCAGTTTTTTGCTGTGACATTATTAAATTTGTCGATTGCTCACTTACATTTTTACAATAAGCATTTATCGGCAAATCTCACAATTCGGATAGTTCCATCCAGTCCGTACCGAATAGCTTCATCGCATTTCTTAGAACATAAGCTTTATTTTTAACTGATTATTTCGAAAATAAACATCACATGTTAATTCTCTCACCCCATAAACATAATTTCTTGCCAGAAAGTTAAGTTGCGACTATATTATTTTTAAGGTTTTTCCAATTTATTTCCGTGTGGTTTCATTTAGTATTGAAATGTTACTACCAGTGTCTAGTTGCATTTTTATTATCACATTATTGATTTGCACATTAACAATATTTTTTGTTTCGTGTGACTATTTTTGTCGTCGCAACTTTTGTTTTTCAAGAAAAATGCATCTATGTGTTTTATGCTAGACGCGGTGCAAAAGACTTTATCAGAATTTGTATACAATGTTGATGATGGACAGACATTTGTTGCGTATTTTTATAGATATGAAGAAATATTTATTCTGGAATGTAGTGGCTGGGAAGAAGATAAAAAGAACACGAATAGTGACATTTCAATAGTCAATGCAACCACATGCTATGAAATTGGTAAACCTTTGTTAAAAATGATATAGTTGCACCTTAAGATTTTGTCAAGAAATTATATTTATGGGCTGAAGGAATTTAACATGTGATGTTTATTTTCGAAATAATCATTTAAAATAAAAGCTTCTCCTGCGAAAATGGTAAGAAATTGGTAAAACTTTATTAAAAATGATATAGTCTCAACTTAAGATTATGTCAAGAAATTATATTTATGGGATGTGAGAATTAAAGTGTGATGTTTATTTTCGAAATAATCAGTTAAAATAAAAGATTCTTCTGCGAATAGTTTTCTTGGTTTCTTTCTGAATTATGACTTGATATGTCCCTTTTTACCACAGTTATAGCATTCAGCATTTTACTAAGATTTTCCACATCTGAAACAATGTTTTATATTCTTTTTTGTTCATTTTTTTCTTAGCTTTTACATTTGCACATTCTTCATTCTGGAATTTTTCAGAATCACGTTGATGACTTAGCATTGTTTGGCAATCGTCCATTATTTGCTGTAGTGTTACATCTTTATTATGATCAACCTTTCCTAAAATTTTCGTTTGTACTTCAGCATCTTTTTCCGCTTTTAGATCTTGCACGAAAATTAATGCCTTGAACAAATCCGGAGTCATTTCCTTTAGTTCAAATTGTTCAGATGCTTTGTTGGCGGTACCCGCATACGTGACAAAATCTTTATCCTCTTTTTAGGTTAAATTCATGCACCTCAAACGAACATGAAGCAGAGAGAATGAATCACTAAAATATTTCCTCAGAATGTGTAATGTGTCTTCAAACCCCATGTCACCTGGTTTTCTCGGTAAAATATAATTTCAGTACATTTGGTACGCTGAACTATTTTTCTTAACAACAACCTATTCTTTTTATCTTCTTCCTAGCCACTACATTCTTGACTAAATATTTCTTCATGTCTATAAAAATACGCAACAAAAGTCAGTCCATCATCAAGATTGTATAAGAATTCTGATAAAGTGTTTTGCACCGCGTCTGGCGTAAAACACGTAGATGCATTTTTCTTGAAAAACCAATTCCAAAAACTCTTGTTATGGTTTTTGCAACTGTAGCAACTGTTGGGTATTTTTCTTGTTCTTACTTCCGTTGCTGTTGAATTAAAATTAATAAATCAAAATTTTACCACCTCTGCAAGAAAAATTTTAAACTAACCTGGTTAAAATTCTTATAACTCCTGTTGCACAGGGATTGTATTTCGGAAATCTGGTCGCACGCTATTATAATTCCAGTTATAGGGTGGTGATTGTTATAGGGTGGTGATTGTTATAGCGTTCTTGGTTCAAGTTCCGCGCCAACTATTAGAATTCATGTTAAAATGTTGCGGCATTTATCCCGCTTTTGTGTTCGAATATCTTCGTCGCTAAGTAATATAACTCCCTTTTGAGCGCCATTCTTATTACACACACTCTTGGTATAATGTAATTCGTTTAGTATTCTCTATATGTAATGGTTATCATCTCTATAGTCAGTATGAAGACTCCAGTACGACTACTACCACACTCATAGCATGACTATTATTTTAGACGAGTTCATAGAGTCAACGTGTGTGTAATTATTACTCCCAAAAAGATAGATAGATAGATAGATAGATTGATTGATAGATAGATAGATAGATTGAAAGGAAGGAATTGAGAGATATATAAATAGGGAGATGGGGAGGAAGCAAGGGCGATAAATAAAGTGAAATTGAAGAGATAGATAAATAGATAGATAGATAGATAGATAGATGGAAAGGAAGGAAGCGGTATATATATAGGGAGATGGGGAGACGAAGCGAGGGCGATAAATAAACTGAAATTGAAGGAATAGATAGATAGATAGATACTGAACAGAATGATATATATATATATATATATATATATATATATATATATATATATAGATAGATAGATAGATAGATAGATAGATAATGAACAAACTGAGATAGATAGATAGATAGATAGATAATGAACAAACTGAGATATATATATATATATATATATATATATATATATATATATAGATAGATAGATATATAGATAGATAGATAGATAGATAATGAAGAAACTGAGATAGATAGATAGATAGATAGATAGATAGATAGATAGATAGATAGACAGATCTGATCTCTGGTTTTCTGCAACAGTAAATGATCTTTGAAAATATCTCTAATTACCCGTAAGTCGACATTTATTTTTATTAATTTTCAAGGCCGGCTCTATTTTTTTTTTTTTTAGTATGGTAAACTTTCGATGGGAAAATAAATTGAATCCGAAAAAGACAAGAAAAATATTTTAAAAAAAGCAAGAAACTTTTCGGGTGAATGAAGAGAATGCGGCCAAATTTTATTACGAAATAATTAATATCGATTATTTTCACTCTTTTTTCATGAAATATTTACCCTGGGATATTCAAATAGAACTTGTTTTTATGTTTTTTTTTTGTTCTTTTTTTAACAGCAGATAGGACGTTGTTTTATTTCAGTCAAATAAGTGAATAGTCAATATGTAAAGCTGAAGTCCTTCTTGAAGTCAGTATTTAGTATTTACTAGTGTAGACATCTAGTAGTTTTTATTTATTCTCCATTGAAATGGAAGAATAGTTTTTTTTTCCTCTTCCCCATGTCATATATTCTTGTCCCGTTAAATAATATAGACGAGTTCTGTCTACGTTTTTTTTTATTATAGAAGTTTCATGAAAGAAGACTTACAATGTCCTGCGATTAACTTTTTCATTTAATCTTTCTCCTTTTCGTATAAGTGTTTTCTTTTCTAGACATAAAGCGTGTAAACATTGTTCAAATATTACATACCCGGGCGCTTTCGGCTATTCTTTTACTTATGATTTTTTCTTTAACTGAATGCAAGGATTTATTTATATATGTATCTAAAGTTATAGGAATGTTTTTTTCAACAGGGCCAGCACATTGTGACCGTGTTCATGGTTGATCTTATTCATTGTTCGCTTTTATTATTAGTTCTTGCATTACTTTTAATCTTTTTTGCATGTTGAAGAGGCTATTACACTTGTATGTTCTACAATTATGTTGCGGATGGAGTTTGGTAGATTTCTGTGCGTGTTTAAATGAATCCGAATTGAGCTTCAAAAAGGTGCAACGCGAGTTTTCTTGTTAGATATTTAGTAGTATGACCAGTATCCTTGCTATTAAAATCATTTTATTTAGGAAGGTAGTTTATTAAGGTAAATGTGATTTCATAAATAATATCGGTTCTTTGTAATTTAAATCTGGTAGGTGTGTTCTTATTCATGATAATAACGTTAGCTTTTTTATTATTTATAGTAGATAATTTAATTTTCTTGTTCTGATAGACTGGAGTCTATTTTTTTTTATAATGTTTCGAAGTGAAAATGCATCTTCCTTATAGTTAACGTGTATTTGGGTTTTATAGAAAATGTTAATGTTATTGTTTTTATATGTATGTTTATATTACTATTAGTTACGTTAGAAAGAAAAAGTCTTATCTGGTGATCGATGAGCCAGTTTGGAAAACCGTTGTTATTTAGCACCTTTTCACATTAATGAGTTCTTCGTGACGAAAAGATGCATTTTCGTATGCTTTCTTGAGGAAAATTTTGATAACGCCTATTTTATAACTGAGTGGTCATTCACTCATAAAATTAAGGTAAGAGTTTTTATACGTGTTTTTTGTGTAACGAATTACTGCATGTGTTACTACTTAGTTCTATAAAAACATCTAAGAATGGGAATTTATTTTTTTGGACTATGTTCCGAGGTAAAGTTCCTTAACTTTACCTAGGAACATAGATTTTCTTTTTCAAAAGTTATCCTGAGAGTATCTAGTTTGTTTTTTGTTTTTTATTTTTTTTTATTAATTTTCAGCTAAAATAAAATAACATCTTCATATATTTTGTTTTTAGTAACTGTTTTTGTTGTTTTTTTGTTTTTTTTTAACCCTTGCTTTCCATGTGGGACGTATAATATCTAGCGAAGCACAAATCGAATTGATTTCCCATACTAATACCATTACTTTCAGTGTAAATATTTCCATTATGGTCGTAGAAGAGGAATTTAGTTGTGCAGGCATGTACTATGTTTTTAAGAGTATAAGGTTTGAAGAATGAAGGTAGAATCGAATTACTTTTATACTCAGAGGTGTTTTTATTTCCTTTATCAATATTGCTGTTTAGGGAGCAAGATGTCAGAAATTTCAACTGATGGGGACACTGACTACACGTTCAATGAATAGCAAATGTTTCCTTACAAGGAAATGACTAATATTATCATTACCATCAGGGTTGAGGAGAAGAGATACGACATTTGATATTTACTCACCCCGCCTCCATGTTGGGTGGATATGGCATAAGGCCGGTTGAAAATGGAGAGCGCAGCACGTGTACTTGGGCTAAGGATAAAACTTGCCAGTTCCCCACAACCAACGAAGCACTGCCGTCGATATTCCACTCACCTCCCTCTTTGGCACAATGAGGAAAGTTCGGCCGCAAGATTGGAATCCCAAGAGGCAGGCATCACTCAATATTTTTTTTCGGGTGGGCGAAGAGAGAAAAAATGTAGTTTAACGCCCGAAAGACAGATTTTATTTATCTTCCGCTACACCCTGATGTGACATAGAGCTGTTTAATGTGGGGGGACACAGCCCGCACCCCCCAAAAAATAAAAACAAAACGCAGACCTTCTAAATCATCGGTATTACTCTCGATCTCTCATATTCTGTAATGAGGGAGGTACCGCTGTTCCCGGTAACCGGACACCCCTCAATAATATTGCCCCGAAGAGCAGTACTACACTTTGATCCCAGATCGATGGCCAGTCGGGGAAGACCTAACTCGAGTAGAACTGGTTGCTCGGATAACAAATGCTGAACGCTTCCTCATGGTCAGAGAGTGATAATTTTACTAGTACCATTAGGAATGAGAACATATCCTATAAGTTGATTACCGGTATCGGATCCAGTTATTGAAGCCAGGTTTTGAGGAAAATTAGTAACTTAAATAACAGGGGATGTTTCCTCATATGGAAATAATATTACCATTGTGTTTTTTTCGGTAATTTTAAATATTAGCCATTAGATTATTTTTTCTTTTCTTATATTTTACAGGATAAAAGTAAAGTTTAATTAAAATATTTTTCAATTTAAATTAAAGGGAAAATATTAAAAACCGTTCAAAAGCATATGTTGCCATCCATCAACAAACAAACAACGGAATTATTTTAAACGGATGTCAACCGAGTAAAAAAAATGTTATGAATGTTGTCGCTTACAACATTGTGCAAATTAATTGAAACAAAATGAATAATTCCGTTATTATTTACTTTTTTTCATATTTGGCCAATGAACATGACACAGCGAACATGTTTGTACTTCGTATATCCGAGGAATCTATCGAGATATTGAAGCTGATGCTGCCGAAGGCTATATGCCTAAGAACCTCTCCGAAAGACCACGGATCCCAACCATGCCCTATGAAGCAAGAAAGGCCGATGGAATATTTTCACAAAAGTCCAAAAAACCTATCGAGATACTGATTGCTGCTTGCGTTTCAACTGTCTCTTGTCAGTAATATGCACAAACACACAGGCAAATACACGCATATATATATATACACACATATGCATACAGGCACATTCACACATATGTATATGCACACATGCACTCATATATACATATACACACATATATATATATACACATACGTATAGATATACATACACAGATACGCACACACAGAGGCATATATATATATATATATATATATATATATATATATATATATATATATATATATACTTGTGCAAATCAATTGAAACAAAACGAATAATTCAGTTATTATTTACTTTTTTTCATATTTGTCTAATGAAGCATGATCCATTGAACCTGTTAGTACTTCGTATGCTTATTTCACGAAGTCGTTCCTTGCAGATTGACTACAGATTCTCGAGTTTCTGGGCCAATCCATATTACTTTCATTTGCTTATTGGTAAAACTTGCTAGTGTGTTCGTTACAGTTTTCGTACGCTTTCTTGGAGTAACGGCTATCGCAGAAAATGGCCGTAGGACAACTTATCAACAGTGTTGACAATAGCGTCTGGGCAAGATGAAAATCTGATACAATCACGGATGACGCAATATTTTTCAAGGTCAAACAAATTTCATCATACACCCCGAAAATAGATTCAAATTACTGCACAATACTGCAAATGACCTAATCTGGGGAAAAAAGTAAAAATCGATTACACATTTTCACTCTAATAGATCTAAAACTCACCGTAAGAAAGGAAACTAAAGCTGTTGTTTCGGTTAATTTATACAAGCGTTTACACCCACGACCTTCTAAAAAAAGATTATTTTAAATCTTAAATTATAAAAATAAGAAAATGAACCTAAACTGATATTATATCTCTAAATTTGATATTTTGTAATCGTATGAAAAACAGTTTAAATATACGAGACACAACAGGAAAGACAGACTGAAAAGCTTGTCTCCCAAAAGAACAGAATCAGCCAAACAAAAACCGGAAATTCACGACGATCACATTCCTATGCAAAACCGATTTAACGAACTAGAAAAGATTGATGTGGAAAGCCAGAACTCTCAAACAGCTAAAACCTCCAAAGTGAGAAACCTAGGAAAAGAAAAATCAAAGATATATAATCTGAAGGCTGAAAATGTTTAAACAACCATGCATAAGATAATTTAATGGAACTGTCGTCGAATAAAGACAATAGGACTAAACTGCTTCTGTTAATAACACACCTCTCACAGGCACTAAAGTGAGGTGACAAATTGAATATAAACGAATACCAGCAATAGAACCATACACATGACACTGGGCTTTTGGTATCTGCCGATACATCTATCGAAGTAAAGAATGATATATCTCAAAATAAAGTAAATTTTATACCTATTTTACCGGTGACTGCTGTTAAAGTGAACCTACATAGGACAAAAAACATTTGCTTGGTAGAGATCCCACCCAAGGAACGAGTAAATGAAGCTGAAATTCATGAAATTATAAGGCAACTGCCTGCGCCTTTTATGATACTAGAGAACTTTAAATCTCCCAGTACCAAATAGGGACTGCAAAGTCACAAAACACGAAGGAAAGGACTTTAGAAACAACTAGCAGCATGGCCCGGCGGTGCCCGTGCTTGATTAAAAAAATCGTACGACTCATAGAGCAATCGCTATCACTTGACTTAAAATATTTTTGCCCTTCCTTGCCTTTAAAGGAGTGCCCTTTGCCGTGCTGATGTTCGTACGATTAAAGCAATAGTGTTGACAAAGTCGAATATGTCATTTGTGGCACAAAGTTAGAACTGGTAGCAGGGATAAAAAAAGCCGAATTTCAATGGCCCTGCACCCATTCCAGAATTTGAGGTCAAATGTTTTCTTCCACTCCACTGCACGCACTGACCTGTTTCTTCCCGCGCATAGCGTCATCTTAAATTAATCTGCATTTAGGAAATACCCAACCGGAAAAAAACATTTTTAAGGGTTGACCGATTGTTGATTTGCACTCTGTTTGGGGGGCGCTCAGAGTTGAAACTTCACATGGTAACTCCCAATGGCCTCCTCATAAATCCGGTCGGTTTTCGCTAAAAACCGACATGCGGTTCAGGCGCAATCTGAGCGTATCGGTTTTTGGGTTATATCGATTTTCAGCTCTGGCCATGAAATTTCTGGATAACATTTCTAATGATAGACTCTATAAGGGTGTCAAATTTGGTTGAAATGCTATCATTCCTTCTGTAAGCAGATTTTTTCGATTATCGATTTTTTCGATTATCGATTTTTTCGATTATCGATTTTTTCGATTATCGATTTTTTCGATTATCGATTTTTTCGGAACCTGAGTCTGAACTCAAAAATCGGCCTCCGTCATGTCCTTACAGCAGCTATTTGCAAACTTGTGGTGAAAACCGCATCGAAATCGGGTGAGAAATGCGGCCTGGGCGAGGTAACAACGCCCACGACAGACACACAGACAGACAACAAGAGAAATATAGATAGTAGATTATAAACAATAAGGATTTATGTATTTTTAACGATAAAACTCCAACTTACACCGATCCATTCACTAGCATCTATTCTGTGATCCATCAATCCATATGGATTTCACTTGGAAAATTCTGGCGAGTATATGCAGTAGTGATCACTTGCAAACTGTCCTGAAAAATTTAAAGCTTAATAATAAAAAAATCCTCTCTGTTGGAAATTAGGCAGAGCGAACTGAAACGAATTTTAAAATCAATGTTCTGATGAAGTAGCTGAAGGTTAAACTCATCAAGGACTTAGAACAGTTTACGGAAATCCTTATATCTATAGCAAAGCAATGGATTCCAAAAAGTTCAGTAAAAAAAAAAAAAACGTAATAGACCTTGTTTCAGAGATGAGTGCAAGGAATCTATCTGGCTGTGAAGAAGAGCTTTGAGAGATTTCAACAAACAGCCTTCAATCTCTAATTTGTTACAATTCAAGCAACTTCGAGCAATATCACGGAAAATGATTAAATAAAGCAAAAAAATAATGTTGGAAAAATTACGACAGGAGATTTAATTCTGCTACAAAAACAAAATCTGCGTGGGATATGATAAAGAAAATAGCTGGTAAGCATTATACTAACACTATAAAATCTCTCAACTCTAAAATAACCAGCAAAATGTATATCTCCTATCAATTAGCCAAAAGAATCTCCAAAACCTGCCAAGAATGGTAGCCATCAATTTCTGAAGCTCAAACAAAAAGCGGACAAATAAAAATTATACTTTAAATCAAATAATAAAGAAAACTATAACCTACCATTTACTGGAGAGAAACTAAATGATTCATTAAAGAATGTCTACAATACAGGTGGGGGACAAGATGATATCTAATATCAATTCCTAAAACAGTTGCATAACAAATTATTACAACTGTTAGAAAATTTGTATAACAGCATATGAACAAGTTGCATTTTGACAGATATATGGAGATAGTCATTCGCCATTCCTGGAAAGGATGGCAAAGACTCTGAAAGCTACAGGTCAATAGCACTAACTAGCTTCCTATGTAAAACTATGGAGAGAATGGTACCTGAAAACTAACGGCCAAATTATTGACTACCAATGTGCTTCTAGGAAAAAAAAGAACTACAATGGAACACTTAATACGCCTCGAAACCTTTGTAAGGGAAGCCTTCATTAAGAACATAGAAAATTTTCTGAATGACCTGAGGTTTCAAATCCATATAGCAAGTACGTTATTGGAACTGTAAGATGAAGACGAAGGGATTCCACTTCGAAGAATTCTTTCGGTGACGCTATTTTGTGTACAAATTGACCCCATATCTAAACCCGTAAGCCCAGGTGTGAGACGCTCTCTATATGTCGACAATTTTCTTATTATGTACAGATCGCAACATCGGCATCCCATTGAAAGACAACTCCAACAATGTCTCTATAAAATACACAAATTGGCCATTGAAAATGGGTTTATGTTTTCCAAAAAGGAAACCAAATGCCTACATTTCTGCACATTAAGAAAATTGCATAATGACACATATTTAAAAATAGACGGAGCAGAAAACGCAGCAGTGGAACAACAAAGTGGCATTAACTTTGATAAAAAAAAAAATTAACGTTCATTCCGTATCTAAAATATTTGAAAAGAAAATGTATCAAAGCCCTACAGCTTCTGTGTGTAGTGGCCCATACTGAATGGGGAGCAGATCAATTAATACTGATTAAATTGTAGAGATTACTACATCGCTCAAAACTGGACTACCCTAGTTTCATATATGTGGCAGCCTGAAATTCACAGTGCAAGTCATTATTATAAGATTATTACTCGGGGCTTTCAGAACATTCCCAGTGGAGAGCTAATACACAGAAGCTAAGGAAACGATCTCCACTTTTACGGCGCACTATACTGACAAAACAGTGCTATGTAAAAATAAAATCATGCCCAACTAACCCAGCTTACAGCAGTACCTTTTAACGTGATTACTGTGATCTGTTCCGAAAATAATATAATGCTGTACAACCCTGCCGACAAAGGATGGAATCAATTTGCTGAAGAGTTAGGCATCACACTCTCAAATATAAAAGAAACGACTGCAGCTAGTATTTCGCTATGAACTATCAAGCAACCCGGAGTTCTTCTCGAATTACCTAATCTCCCAAAACAAATAAACACACCCACTCACATTCCAGTATAAATTTCAGGACATATTGGCAAACTTCCTTAACCATGCACCTAATTAAATCAAAATGAAAGGACAAGATATGATGTGAAACAGTGAGCCAAAATATTACTAAAAATGGCGTCTCCCAAAGGGAAACTCTATTTCCACTGCAGAGTCTTATGCAATCGAACTAGCTCTCAGCATTATCTCAGAGAGGAAACAAAAATCTATTTTTCTCGGTCTCACTATCAGTCCTAATTACTTTGAAGGAAATAAAACAACCCAGATATGAAAATATCATGTACAACGAGCACTATTAACAAGCATAAAGACATCAAAATATACTAGATTCCTAGCGACATCTGATTTAAGGGAAGATCTAGGAGCTAGCTTGAGATGTGAATGTGACTACAAGGACCAAAATCCTATACACAGATTTTAAGGAGGTTATTATTAAATACATTCAAATGGGGTGTCAGTGATACTAGAATGATAAGCCATACAATAAACTCTTCACAATTCAGCCGAATCTAGGAGAATGGAAATCAGCTCCCAGCTCTCGAAAGGAAGAAGTGGAACTGGCCTGCATATGCATTGGCCATACAACAATAACCCACTCGTACTTATTAAACAAAGAAGATCAACCAGTATGCAAAGCATGTAAAATGGCCGATACTATTAAACATATATAAACCGAGGGCTCAGGTCTTGCTACCTCAAGACTAAAATACAATATAAACCAGATATTTGAGAAATTAAAATTTGATGATATAATATCATTTCTCAAAACACTGTGATTCTAATAAAAATTATAAACCAAATTAAAATTTCAATTTCTCTACAAAACGAGTGTTTGAAAAAAATAAATCAATAAAAAAAACTATCGACAACAACCGTCTTTCCAAAAAGCAGAATTATGAAAAAGGATCTACAAATTGTTTACTTACAAAGAATATAGATTCTATTCATACGAATCTATTGGAAAAATTGTTGTTGGCATTACATAACCCATTGAGGTTGATATACCGTAAAACAAAACGAAACAAATGAAACCAAATCAAACAAAAATATTTATGTATTTAGTTATTATTTCCTTTAGTATATCTATCTATATATACATACATACATACATACATACATATATATATATATGTGTGTGTGTGTGTGTATGTGTGTGTGTGTATGTGTGTGTGTGCATGTGTGTATACATATATATATATATATATATCTGGTAATTCGAGATATTTTCCGAAAATGACTTGCATGTTGCATAAAACCAGTAAGATCAGATCTATCTTTCTCTCTCTCTCTCTATCTATCTATCTATCTATCTATCTATCTATCTGTCTATTTATCCCAGTCTATTTGTTTCTTTCTTTCTTTCTTTCTTTCTTATTCTCTTCATATCCATACATCTCTGTTGGAAAGTAAAATAGCTCATTTGACATAAGAAGATGCCGAAGTCAGCAAGTGGTGTTATATTTAAACAGACATGAACACGAAGTTAAATTCATTAAACATTTGTTATATGGAATGTTGTGTGATTTGGGTGCATAAAATGTAAAACTTTGCGAGATAAAAAGATTTTAATGACAGTGTCAGTATTGCAAGTGGCTTTTTATTCGACAGGCATGGGACGCATACAAGGAAAGTACATTTATGCTGCGAGCAAAAGTCTAATTATTTTACTTAGATAGATATAGATAGAGGGAGAGAGAGAGAGAGACATAAACAGAGAGAGATATAAGTAAATTCACATAGATATAAAAGTAATGTGCAGATAGATAGATATTAGGTTGGTGCAAAAATAATGTCGTTTTCTCACATATTAAGATATGTGAGAAAACGACATTATTTTGCACCAACCTAATAGATAGATAGATAGACAGACATATAGATAGATAGATAGATTGACAGGAAGGAATAGATAGATATAAAGAGAAAAAGATAGATACAAAGATAGATTAAGAAATTGAAAGGGATATATATATATATATATATATATATATATATATATATATATATAGAGAGAGAGAGAGAGAGAGAGAGAGAAAGAGAGAAAGATAGAGCGAGAGATAGAGATAGATAGATAGATAGATAGATAGATAGATAGATAGATAGATTATATAAACTGAAAAGAAGGAAGATATATTGATAGATAAACTGAAAAGAAAGGAAGATAGATAGAGAGAGAGAGAGAGAGATTATATTAACAGAAAAGAAGGACGATAGATAGATAAACTGACAGGAAGGAATAGATAGATATGAAGAGAATGAGATAGATATATAGACAGATTTATAAATTGAAGGAAGGAATATATATATATATATATATATATATATATATATATATATATATATATATGTGTGTGTGTGTGTGTGTGTGTGTGTGTGTAGATAGATAGATAGATAGATAGATAGATTGACAGGAACGAATAGATAGATATGAAGAGAAAAAGATAGATAGAAAGATAGATTAAGAAATTGAAAGGGATATATATATATATATATATATATATATAGAGAGAGAGAGAGAGAGAGAGAAAAAAAGAGAGAGAGAAAGAGAGAGCGAGAGATAGAGATAGATAGATAGATAGATTATATAAACTGAAAAGAAGGAAGATATATTGATAGATAAACTGAAAAGAAAGGAAGAGAGAGAGAGAGAGAGAGAGAGAGAGAGAGAGAGAGAGAAAGATATTATATTAACATAAAAGAAGGACGATAGATAGATAGATAAACTGACAGGAAGGAATAGATAGATATGAAGAGAATGAGATAGATATATAGACAGATTTATAAATTGAAGGAAGGAATATATATATATATATATATATATATATATATATATATATATATATATATATATATATATATATATGTGTGTGTAGATAGGTAGATAGATAGATAGATAGATAGATAGATAGATAGATATTAAATGGAGGACATAAAGAGATAGAAATCGGCACGAAGTGAGGTATATTTTTGGGCCCCCGAACATCATGTCTGACTTCGTTACTCAGCTTTCTGTGTTTGCCGGGTGAATGTAACACGATATAAAGACATGTTAACAAACCGATAACATTCATTCGGACGTTGTTAATAAATCTGCATGAAAATTCAGCGGCCACACTCAGAGAAATAAAAGCCTCCTTTTTCTTCAATTATTCCGATTTTTTTTCCCTCCTTCCTATTTGTCTCTTTTCAATTCTCAGTCTAATGATTTTCATTTCGCGAGAAGCAAAGAAGAGAGAACAGAACTGCTATGTTATATCATTGCTCTAGCGTGGCATTGAATGCTGGCCAGTCTCTTCGGAGATTAAATGAAAGGTGCTCCTACAAAAGGATGCTGAGAATTCCATGTACTGATCGTGTATGCAATGAGTAATCCTACTCACACACTGAAAACGGAAATGAATCTTATACTCACAATCAGAAAGCGAAGTAGGTCTTAGAAACGTGAATCCTCATTGGGTTTGGTCTGATTTATTTTCTTTTACGGCATATCAAGATCAATGTATTATTATAACGCCGACAAGATTTTAGGATACGTTCGTAGGAATAGAATATGTATACTTTGTATTAAATAACTTTATAGATCAGGTTTCATTGACGTATGTTTGTAAAGACAGTTTTTGTTGAGAGTCTGGCTTCATTCCTGTATTCTTTTCAGATATACAGTTTTTAGAGTAATTTATTGACATTCTCATTTGGATGATATTTTTTGGTAGAAGCCATCTTTTTTAAGAAATGTTATTATGTCATCCATTTTTGTTTTCTCAAAGAGCTCATAGATGTTCTTTATATCATATCATTTTTGTCTTGAGAGAGCAAAGTCTGAATACTTGAATAATATAGTGTCTGCCAAATGCATAGTTTCGGTTATTGGTTTATTTTGTTTTACGGCATATCAACACCTCAATGGGTTATTTAATACCGACATGATTTTAGGATAGGATGGTAGGAATAGAATATGTATTATTTGTAATAAATATCTTTATAGATAAGGTTTCATTGACGTATATTTGTAAAGACGGTTTTCGTTGAAAGTCTGGCTTCATTCATATATTTTCTTCCGATATACGTTTTTCAGAGAAGTTTATTTTATTGACATTCTCATTTGGATGATATTTTTTGGTACAGGCCATCTTTTTTAAGAAATGATACCATGTCATCCATTTTTGTTTTCTCAAAGAGCTCATACGTGTTCTTTATATCATATAATTTATGTCTTGAATGAGCAAAGTCTGAACACTTGGTTAATATAGGTTTAATAGTGTCTGCGAAATTCATGGTTTCATTTATTGGTTTATTTTGTGTTACCGCATATCAACACTTCAATGTGTTATTTAATGCCAACAATATTTTAGGATAGGTCGTATGAACAGAATAATTATTATTTGTAAAAAATCATTTGTAGATCAGGTTTTCAGTTTTTTGTAAACAGGGTTTTTGTAGAGCGTCTGGTCTCATTGATGTATTCTTTTCAGATCTACAATTTGTAGAGGAATTGGTTTTAATTTACATTCTTATTTGGTTAGTATTTTTTCGTATTTCTCTTTTAAAAAATTGTATTATGTCATCCATTTTTGTTTTGTGGAAGAACTCATAGGTGTTTTTTTTTCATATAGTATTTTTGTTTTGAGAGAACAAGCGCTGAACACTCGGTTAATATATATTAATGTGTGTCGTTTCAGATCCTTGGCATACTGGTTGATCTTCCTTTGCTTAGCAAGCACGAGTGGGTTATCCTCATAGGGGACCTTGAGGGCAAGTGAAATAGGGAACAACAGTTGGCCACCTACATAATGAGCATTTATGAATAAATGGCAGAACAGGAGTGCGAATCGCATCTGAGGTTAACAATTAATAGGAAGTCATGGAGAGCTATGATCGCCCATGTCCTGAAGGGAAACGATATACAGTGAAAAAGTATTTAGTCGTCTCTTCAAAATGATAATATATCATGTATTTCATATATTTCCTAATTTCATTTGTCCCATTGTCACTCCATCTTTTTTCTATCTGTGTCTTTGTGCAATTTTTTACACATTACTAAGTTTTCCATTAATCGTACTGGGTTGGAAAAGTTGTTAGTTGAGTCATAGAAAGAAAATGAGTAACTACCGATACTGAACGTGACATTATGGACTTATGAATACATGTTTTCCACCCGGTGTATAAATAGCGGTGTCAGGCTACTGACTGCAGTGATTATTGAGTGGAAATATTGAGCAGTTGTACTGCTTGATGAAACACGTATTTGGCTCCAGCTCCACTATGGTCGCTCCTCTCAATAAAAGGTAAAGCAAAAGAGACAGAACAGCAACAGAACATTTGAATATTGAACCCATACTAAACTGATATAGACTCCAGAGAAGTCATCTCAAAAAGCGGTGGTGTCACATAGAAAGACACCGATATTGAAGCGTGATACCCTGGACTCATGTATATATATTTTCCACCAGGCGTATAAATAGCGGTGTCAGCCTACTGACTGCAGTGATTATTGAGTGGAACTATCCAGTCGAATTAGTGTGAATTATTGTGTGTCGATGATTTGGGTTTTGATTTAGGATTTACCTGATGTTAAGCCGAGCCACGCTACTAACAAAGTATTTGCTGAAATGGTTAATTATCTTCGGTTGATTTTTATTTCTTTGTTCTTGTTAAGTATCTATTTGTAGTTGTAATTAAATACTGTTTTATTTTAACATTGAAGTCTTGAGTTATAGTTAATGATTTAACCGCCACCAAACGTCACAGAAGTTACCTAGTTGATACGTGCGTTATTGCCTCAGATAAATAATGGACAATTTATTCTGATTGGGAAGGAAGAGATTAGAGAAAGATATATCAGAGCCGCTGTTGAGTTTTAGTGAGAAAAAGAGGAAAGCTTACATACTGTATATATTCGCGACATTTAAACCTTAAATATTACCCACACCCGCCAATATTATATTACAGACCCTCAATAATTAATGCTATTGTTCACACACTCAAAGCCTCAAGAGCGACTCAAGTCAGAGTGTCACTGCATGGGGTTATTTTATGTTTGTCTATTTGTTTAGCGGCATATCAACGCCTTATGGGTTATTTACTACCGAAATTTAATTTTCTTGTCAGCATTAGCAATTTTATATACAAAAATGTATTGCTGCTTATTTTTATTTTTCTACATGCATTGCTGGTAATTTTTTACTATAAAAATATTGCTGGTGTTTTTACTAGAAAAATGCATTTTTATACTTTTATAGTGTTTATCCCCAAGTTTGGGAGCTAGCTATTTGCCAATATTTGGGATCCTAACAGGTGCTAACGCCCCGGGTCAGAGTGGACCTGGTAACAATAGTAACTAAGAGGTGCTTCCACGCTCCTCAAAACTTCCCGAACAGAGTTCTTGTTGCCGGATGTATTAGGTTGGTGCAAAAATAATGACGTAATAATGTCGTTTTCTTACGTTAAAAATACGTAAAAAAAACGACATTATTACGTCATTATTTTTGCACCAACCTAATATTTTATCGACTTACCCAAAGTCGGGTTGTTTTATGTACGTAAGAATTTTGGATTATGTGGGTGTGTAAAATGGATAACGGACGATCCTAGACTTGAAGATGATAAGACCCTAATGTTCGAAAACGTGTCGTCAAGTGAGTTTGATCCAATTAGTGGCGGCAATTAGGGCGAAAATATCAGATTTGAACATCCTTTTTACGAGTAGAATATGAAGTGATTGTTTCTGATTCGACCCCGTCTACATGCCATCGAGGGTCTTAGTTTAAAGGTCTGAATTAGTGGAACAAGAGAGTATAGAACAACTTTTTTATGAAAATACAGATAGATTAACTGCAAGCTTGCGACGTTGCGTTTGTGAGAAAATGGTTGTCGGGTGTAATATAATGCCTCACCTACCAGGCAGTGTAACCTCGCATTTGATTTCTGTCGAAGTTGGAAAGCTGGGGTTGTTTGGCTCCAACACGAATAGAGCAGCAATGGTGAACTACGCCAGGGGACATAGGGGATCCACCTACAACTGTAATGTTGTCATTTAATTTCCATAACGAATAAAGAACTTTTTCCAAAAATACATATGGAAAAAAATGATATAATTCTTTTTTCTAGAAAATAAGTATATTCTGTGCTAATTAAAGGGTAAATGTGCTATACATGTTATTGGCAGTAGATTCCTAATATAATTTTTTCCCCTTTGTCTTTTCTTTTTTTTTTAATTTTAAGTTATTGGTTGATATTTTACAATAGTTTACTGCAAAATTTACACATTAAGAGATACTTCAAAAGCAAAAGAGAACTTAGTCTGCAGTACACTATATTCTATTTCTAAAATGAGGAATTTAACTGTTTAGACTATTTACATTGTTTGGACTGTTGTCCTCATCTTTATTGCCATATTCACCTTCAAAAACTGTCTCTATTTCTCAGATGAGGTATTGTAACTATTTACACTATTTACATTGTTTGGACTGTTGTCCTCATATTTATTGCCATATTCACCTTCAACATCTGTCTCTATTTCTCAGATGAGGTATTGTAACTATTTACACTATTTATATTGTTTGGACAGTTGTCCTCATCTTTATTGCCATATTCACCTTCAACATCTGTCTCTATTTCTCAGATGAGGTATTGTAACTATTTACACTATTTACATTGTTTGGACTGTTGTCCTTATCTTTATTGCCATATTCCCCTTCAACATCTGTCTCTATTTTTCAGATGAGGTATTGTAACTATTTACACTATTTACATTGTTTGGACTGTTGTCCTCATCTTTATTGCCATATTCACCATCAACATCTGTCTCTATTTCTCAGATGAGGTATTGTAACTATTTACACTATTTATATTGTTTGGACTGTTGTCTTCATCTTTATTGCCATATTCACCTTCAACATCTGTCTCTATTTCTCAGATGAGGTATTGTAACTATTTACACTATTTACATTGTTTGGACTGTTGTCCTCATCTTTATTGTCATATTCCCCTTCAACATCTGTCTCTATTTCTCAGATGAGGTATTGTAACTATTTACACTATTTACATTGTTTGGACTGTTGTCTTCATCTTTATTGCCATATTCACCTTCAACATCTGTCTCTATTTCTCAGATGAGGTATTGTAACTATTTACACTATTTACATTGCTTGGACTGTTGTCCTCATCTTTATTGCCATATTCTCCTTCAACATCTGTCTCTATTTCTCAGGTGAGGTATTGTAACTATTTACACTATTTACATTGTTTGGACTGTTGTCCTTATCTTTATTGCCATATTCCCCTTCAACATCTGTCTCTATTTCTCAGATGAGGTATTGTAACTATTTACACTATTTATATTGTTTGGACAGTTGTCCTCATCTTTATTGCCATATTCACCTTCAACATCTGTCTCTATTTTTCAGATGAGGTATTGTAACTATTTACACTATTTACATTGATTGGACTGTTGTCCTCATCTTTATTGCCATATTCACCTTCAACATCTGTCTCTATTTTTCAGATGAGGTATTGTAACTATTTACACTATTTACATTGTTTGGACTGTTGTCCTCATCTTTATTGCCATATTCACCTTCAACATCTGTCTCTATTTCTCAGATGAGGTATTGTAACTATTTACACTATTTACATTGTTTGGACTGTTGTCTTCATCTTTATTGCCATATTCACCTTCAACATCTGTCTCTATTTCTCAGATGAGGTATTGTAACTATTTACACTATTTACATTGTTTGGACTGTTGTCCTCATCTTTATTGTCATATTCCCCTTCAACATCTGTCTCTATTTCTCAGATGAGGTATTGTAACTATTTACACTATTTACATTGTTTGGACTGTTGTCTTCATCTTTATTGCCATATTCACCTTCAACATCTGTCTCTATTTCTCAGATGAGGTATTGTAACTATTTACACTATTTACATTGCTTGGACTGTTGTCCTCATCTTTATTGCCATATTCTCCTTCAACATCTGTCTCTATTTCTCAGGTGAGGTATTGTAACTATTTACACTATTCACATTGTTTGGACTGTTGTCCTTATCTTTATTGCCATATTCCCCTTCAACATCTGTCTCTATTTCTCAGATGAGGTATTGTAACTATTTACACTATTTATATTGTTTGGACAGTTGTCCTCATCTTTATTGCCATATTCACCTTCAACATCTGTCTCTATTTTTCAGATGAGGTATTGTAACTATTTACACTATTTACATTGATTGGACTGTTGTCCTCATCTTTATTGCCATATTCACCTTCAACATCTGTCTCTATTTCTCAGACGAGGTATTGTAACTATTTACACTATTTACATTGTTTGGACTGTTGTCCTCATCTTTATTGCCATATTCACCTTCCACATTTGTCTCTATTTCTCAGATGAGGTATTGTAACTATTTACACTATTTACATTGATTGGACTGCTGTCCTCATCTTTATTGCCATATTCCCCTTCAACATCTGTCTCTATTTCTCAGATGAGGTATTGTAACTATTTACACTATTTACATTGTTTAGACTGTTGTCCTTATCTTTATTGCCATATTCACCTTCAACATCTGTCTCTATTTTTCAGATGAGGTATTGTAACTATTTACACTATTTACATTGATTGGACTGCTGTCCTCATCTTTATTGCCATATTCACCTTCAACATCTGTCTCTATTTCTCAGATGAGGTATTGTAACTATTTACACTATTTACATTGTTTGGACTGTTGTTCTTATCTTTATTGCCATATTCCCCTTCAACATCTGTCTCTATTTCTCAGATGAGGTATTTTAACTATTTACACTATTTACATTGATTGGACTGTTGTCCTCATCTTTATTGCCATATTCACCTTCAACATCCGTCTCTATTTCTCAGATGAGGTATTGTAACTATTTACACTATTTACATTGTTTGGACTGTTGTCTTCATCTTTATTGCCATATTCACCTTCAACATCTGTCTCTATTTCTCAGATGAGGTATTGTAACTATTTACACTATTTACATTGTTTGGACTGTTGTCCTCATCTTTATTGTCATATTCCCCTTCAACATCTGTCTCTATTTCTCAGATGAGGTATTGTAACTATTTACACTATTTACATTGTTTAGCCTGTTGTCCTTATCTTTATTGCCATATTCACCTTCAACATCTGTCTCTATTTTTCAGATGAGGTATTGTAACTATTTACACTATTTACATTGTTTGGACTGTTGTCCTCATCTTTATTGCCATATTCACCTTCAACATCTGTCTCTATTTCTCAGATGAGGTATTGTAACTATTTACACTATTTACATTGTTTGGACTGTTGTTCTTATCTTTATTGCCATATTCCCCTTCAACATCTGTCTCTATTTCTCAGATGAGGTATTTTAACTATTTACACTATTTACATTGATTGGACTGTTGTCCTCATCTTTATTGCCATATTCACCTTCAACATCCGTCTCTATTTCTCAGATGAGGTATTGTAACTATTTACACTATTTACATTGATTGGACTGCTGTCCTCATCTTTATTGCCATATTCCTCTTCAACATCTGTCTCTATTTCTCAGATGAGGTATTGTAACTATTTACACTATTTACATTGTTTAGACTGTTGTCCTTATCTTTATTGCCATATTCACCTTCAACATCTGTCTCTATTTTTCAGATGAGGTATTGTAACTATTTACACTATTTACATTGTTTGGACTGTTGTCCTTATCTTTATTGCCATATTCACCTTCAACATCTGTTTCTATTTCTCAGATGAGGTATTTTAACTATATAGACTATTTACATCGTTTACGCTATTTACATTATAGTTTTCTCATCTCTGTCGCCATATTTATTACTACGTTTCGGCCGTTGTACGCTCCAGCCTTCTTCAGGCGTTATTTGGACAAAATAAAGGTTTCGGTTCCCACTTCCAACACTTATCACCTGAAGAAGGCCGGAATGTATAACGGCTGAAATGTTGTGAACATTGTTTCTTTATTTATGATATGGTGAAGGTTCCGTCTTTTTAAATATCTTCTCATCAGGGAGAGTATCGAAATACTTTCAGCGATAATAAAACCATCATAAACTAAACAACTTTCGACATTAGCCAAAATGAAAAAAATGATTATCACATTTACGTCCAGGAGGATATAATTATAACTAGTACTTGAATAGCTTTTCTCGCTAACAAAAACGAACGTTTTGAGTGGGAATATGGCATCGACAGTAGAAAGATCTATAACATTTAGTGGCCTGCGAAGACTATCTAACTGAAAACTTATTGTTGTTACTTCATCTAATTGCAGTTAGGTGGATTGATTTACTGATCATATTTTTGTCACTTCAAAGCTCCAAAGAAAATTGAATTTCGACATAAAATGACCCATAGGGAGTTGATGTGCCGTTAAAAAAACAAACGTTCAATTAATTATTTTTTACGAAAGATATGGATTTCAGTGCATCTTGTCTTTAAAAGTGTTGAATCATAACACATCAATAATCTGAACAGAGCCTGCATACTGAAACCCTTGGTCACGATGACTTATAACTTCGTGCCAGTTTCACTCATAAGGTTTGGGTCAAATTGTGGTAAGGTATTCAGGCACTTTTCAAAGGTGCCAAAGTTAGGACCGCCCTCTCAAGAAGTAACTTTCCTGAAATAATCGACCATGGTGAGATTCGAACCGATGTCTAATAGTTAGAAAGCGAACATTCTAACCACTCGGCTACCTTCCCATGCCAATACCACAGTCGAGTAACCATTTTAGAATCAGAACAGTTAGTCTGGGAAATATAACAGCTTATTTCACTCTTACATTCGCTACGGTTTGGAACTCTTGTCCTTAACCTAGACGGCTATCAACGAAGGCTATTGCGCTCATTCTACCCTACTATTTAAACCATATTGAGTTGAAGGACGATGCTAGATTTTGAACACGCCCACTTCCAATTCCGTGCTGATATCCCCGACGCTAACTTGCTGATGTAAGAATTTGGATTTATAAATCTAGTAGAATTTTATTTTTGAAGAATTTTCAATTCTAATGAGCAGTTCACTCCAAATGTTTTTATAAGATTATGAATTTTGTATGATTTTGCGATCATTTGTCTTTTCTATTCTTATTCCGTTTTGCCATTTTTGTTTTTCATTCAGAATTAGATCAGATGGGAAGCCATGTTGAATTTATCAAAAAGTAAACTTTCAAAATAATTTTTAAGCTGACTTGTGGCATTTACAAGAATTACATTTCCCGTTTACAAGCGAGGTCGGTTTTAATACAAGATTTTTTTAAAGAAGCCGTAAAATAAACTTTGTTTATTGTTTCTTCGTATTATGATCTAAATCTGAGATGTTTCGTTTTTTTGTCTTTTGAATGTTGCGATGTTTTATTTTTGTTTATACTCAATAACTTTGACAAATGCCTAATCCGAAAGACAAAAACCATGCAGTAGAATATACGTTTATTAAAGTGAAACAAATTCAGTAGTTTACAGATGGTGGAAGAATTTTGTGCAGTGAGAAGCGAATTACCATTCAAGCCGAACATATATCGGCTTATGTGCCGCAAATGGAAAACTAGCAGAGAGGGAAGAAGGATAATATTCTGTTTGGATGGGACAAACAAGCAAAAAACAATACATGATTACATGCAGATAATGATCATATAATTTTTAATCATTCACAGTAGGTTTTTGTTTGGTTAGACAATTAGAAATAGATTTATAAGGAATATACTACATAGATAGATAGATAGATAGATTGATAGATCGATAGATATAGACATAAAGAGATACATATATCAACAGATTGATAGATTTGGACAGGTTGAAAGATACAGATAGTGATAGATATTTTGAATTCGATATATATATATATATATATATATATATATATATATATATATATATATATATATATATATATATATAGGTAGATAGATATAGATAGTCGGAGATAGGTATAAACAGTCTGGGATAGATAGATAGATAGATCCACATATAAAAAACAATGAAGTATTCAGAAATCTCTTTCTCTCTCTGTTTCTCTCTCTCTCTTATATATATATATATATATATATATATATATATATATATATATATATATATATATATATATATATATATATAACTAGCTTAAAAGCAGAATTTGAAAACAATCGCAGAAATGAAATGTAAACTTGGGAATTGAAATCCGTATCTGGCCCGGGGTTATTTTAATTTGCCCATGGTTTCGACCTGATTCTAAAATGGTATATCTTGGCTTACGGCCTCTATGAGTAGAGTTGAAAAAGTCTGACACAGTTTGACAGAACACCTACTAAACAGACATAATTGTGCTACTACCTTTAGTGTGGACTCACTTACCATTCTTAGTAAGTCCCACTCGAATCACGACTTAAACGTATTGGAGGCATTTATATTCTATCGTTGAAGCCCTCTCTGTGTAAAAAGAAGAATTTCGTACTGAACCTCTAATTTCAATCTAAGCATTTTTATTCTCCACTTTATATTGTCCATTTTTTAGTGAAAATTCTGTTTATTTTATTAACCTAGATTTAGCGAGGTTCGAAATCGGTTATCTAGCCCGTTTTTAGTTTTACTTTTTATCTATTATCATCGTTAGTGGTAATAAAAATAGTTTTTGTCTTTTTATGGCAGTCATATATATATATATACATACATACACACACACACACACACACACACACACATATATATATATATATATATATATATATATATATATATATATATATATATATATATATATATATATATATATATATATGGCAGTCATATATATATATATATATATATATATATATATGACTGCCATAAAAAGACAAATTTTTTTTCCAGTTGAAACACTTTTATTCCAACCTTTTGACAACCATGGATTATTAGTGCTTGAGTCTTTTATATTTGATATATATATATATATATATATATATATATATATATATATATATAACAGAAAAAAAACAAAATTACCTCGACATAGAAATGTTCAAATTTCAAGACATTCTGTACGCGTCTATCTCAGAGCCTCTTCGCCCCATAAAGGCTGATGATAGCCGTGTACAGAACGTTTTGAAATAGACTATCTCTATGCTGAGTTAAGTTTTGTTTTTCTGCTGTAACAAATACATATGGTGTGTTAAAATAAAAAAAAATAAAAAAAACAAAGCATCAAGCTCTCTGTGGATCAGTTTTAATAATTAATATTACTAGGATCCAGCCGAACTATATATATATATATATATATATATATATATATATATATATATATATATATATACGTGTCTTTATCTGTGTCTGTGTGTATGTTCACTTGTGTGTACCTTTCAATTTGTATTTATGTTTTTTTTTTAAAGGGTCCTGGAGGTATTTCTTGTCTCGTCGCTTTCTCTGTGTGTATATATCTAAATAAGTCTTCGTGTTTATGTCTTATAATCTGATTGTGTATGTATTGTCTTTTGCAAGATTCCATCCTACCCTGCCTCTGTTTATGTTTCAAATGTATCCATGTTGCTATGAAGTTCTGAGTGACATTTGATCTTAACGTTTATGCCAACTTAATTTCAATAAAAATAAATAAATAGAATAACATATGTATTTTTCCTTTTTTCCTCAGTAATTTTATAATTTTAAACTTAATATAGATTAAATTTAAATTTTAAAATGTGTAATTTTTAATTTCAAATTTTATCGTCTATTTAATATTAATTAGTTAGAATGAATTCTATTTTAGCCTAACCCCAACATTAAAGCATTAAATAATTATTATAACCTTAAAGTCCGTTGTCAATTTTTTTGAATTCTCATATACTTGTATTTTGATTGGTCATTCCAGCTTATGTAACAGCGTTTCCCCTTAGGGAGCGGTGTTTAATTGATTTGAACCTTTTAAAACCCTTTATTCTACATTCAACACCATCACTTGATAAGACACCAGATGTGTTGAAAGAAAATGTAGTGATTTTATAACATATTTATGTTATAATTTTCGAATAAATAATGATATATATATATATATATATATATATATATATATATTGCGGTTGTTTGATTTATTGAAATTTTTATCTTTGATAATGACTTGTTTAAACCGAAAGCTTAGATTAGATTTAAACATGTATCAATATGGTGTTTTCCTTTCATCTTTCAACGATAATGTGATTAAGCTTATCAGATAATATGAAAGGAACTTACTTAAATAGACAAAACTTGTCTATATTATTTAAGGAAACATACATACATACATACATACATACATACATACATATATATATATATATATATATATATATATATATATATATATATGCAAGTATGTATGTATAAACACAAAAAAAATGATGTACAATAAAAAAGTTGCATTAGAAAGTGCCACACCAACAAATATTTTATTGCAAATATTTCCGATGAAAAAGATAACTCGTACATTGTGTATATCATGAAAAAGTTATCAAAATCAGTTGTTTAACAGAATTGTTTTGTGAAAAGATAGACCTTAATATAAAATCATACACACCCCTTCCAATCCATCTTTATATCACTAAGCCATAAATAATTGTCAATACGACACATTTTATGTCACAAAGTCATATCAACAATAATATTCTGAATGTGGATAAGTGAACTAGTGATTTAATCCGATTTATTTGGCTAACCCAGTTGGACACAATACTGAAAAGCATTTGCCAGAAAAAAGACATTACAATGGTAATATTGTTTCAATTTGCAGTCGTCTAAGGAACAATTGCAAAATGGCCGACGTGTCAGAGGTTTCCCGCCAGGTACGATTGACCTGCTTTTATTCGACATTGTTCAGTCTGGCTTGCTTAATTTTTTTTTTTTTTTTTTCGTTTTCATTCTTTTTTTCCCTTTTCCTAACTGAGAAATATTACATGTTCCCGAGAAAAAGACCAAAAAAACAAAAACAAAAAAAACAAAACAAAACAAAAACAAAAAAAAACAAAACAAAAAAAAACAAAAAAACAGCTCTATTCGTTAAAACTTGATTGTTCCATTCTTGAAGAATTTCAGTGGGTGAATTTCAGTCGGTGAATCTCATTGACTAAAAAAAGTAGACTGAGTTGAGAACACAATTGACATACAAGACATTTCCACAAACATCCCTTGCTTAGTGTTCAACACGAATCTGGGTAACTTATTCATTAATTTCAGTAAACTGTTGCAAAATGCTACAAAAGAGAAATGTCTGTCATTAGCTTTCGTTTATTTATTAGATTGGTGCAAAAATAATGACGTAATAATGTCGTTTTTTGACGTATTTTTAACGTCAAAAAAACGACATTATTACGTCATTTTTTTGCACCAACCTAATAGTAACTTCAGCATAGTTTGGCACAAGGATATGATAGAAGGCTATCATTTGATGACATGCGTATAATGCGTATGACACATGTCATGCAGGCTGACTTTAATCCAGCATTTCTTAAACTGTGCGCACTAATCCACTCTGAAAGTTATCCATTTGCGTCCCAAGTTAACAGAAGAATAATTTATAAGAAGATATATTTAAAAATATTTCCGCGTTGTGGACCTCAGATGAAAAAACGAGAAGAACATGCTGTCTCTTCTATTTTTGTATCGTCTTGGCCGAGGAGGAAGTGACGTAAGTCGTTAATGATTGGTCGCTTGTGATTTCAAGATCAGCACTGGCAGTTACTTAATGTGTCCATTTGTTGCGTGCTTAGCGGATATTTATGCTTCAGGATCGCCTGCCGGAAGAGTACTGTTAAGGTAGGGTCTATTGGGAGAATAATTATTATGTTGAAAGACCCGAAACTTGTCATGATCTCAAGTGATAACATCACTGATGAGGCGATCCTGTGCAATTGTTAGAGGTTTTCATGACAAATAAAAAATCTGACTAAATAACGAATGGCAAGGCGCAAATTCTGCTGCTCGATGACTACTAAAACTCATGTAGCGTACCTTGACATACGTGTGTAGACAACTTATTCATTAACTGTTACAAAATACTACAGAAACAAATGTGTCTGATTAGCTTTCTTTTATTTACTAACTTTAGCATAGTTTGGCACAAAGATATGATAGAAAGCGATCATCTGATGACATGCGAATGATCATAATATCATAGTCAGTTATGTGCTAGGCGTGATACACGCTTAGGCGATCTTGTATCATTCGATACATGACTGACGAGGCAATTTTTTTCGCGCAGTAGGTTTTCTTTCTTTTCTGCGGTGGACCAGTTGCCATCCACGGCTATAGAACCCGGTCTGTCCTGCTATTTACACATAGCTCGAAAGGAGAAGAACAGGATTCATACGTTTCCCAAATCAAGGAGAAGAACAGGATTCATACGTTTCTTGGGAAACGAAATTAGGTGATGTTAGATTTTTAGTAGTAAAAAGCGATTTAAACAGATGCTACAAGAAAAATATATTCAAAACTTGTAAAGAAAAAGAAACAAATCGGAAAAACTGATTCATATTCCTAAATAATACATAAATAATCCTTCAAAGAATATTTTGGTATTTTTTGACAGAGTTTTTTAATATAATTTGATTTCGTTTGTTCTTTAATAGTAGAACTAGTAGCCGCCTCATAAATCAGTTTTATTTGTTACCTCTCCTTGGTATTTTTACTATATCATAAAATCAGTTTATGAACCAGTAACAAACGTTTACCAAACAATTTTGATTTGCTTTTGAATATTTACTATACAGGTGTTCAGTGGAATTTTTCCAAGTGAAAGTGGACGTTGACACAAAAAGAGTTGGAAACCCCTGATTTATAACAAATTTATAAAGTCATAAACCTGTTCCTCCACCATGCGTTTCAAACAAGAAGAATGGCCAGACACATAACGGATATGGCATGGTACTGCTGAGCGGAGGAGGGCTGTCTAGTATTATATCAACGACCAAGGTGAATGAAATCCCCAACCGGGAGTCGGGAAGCAAGGCGAGCATTCAATTTTGAGATCGTTGACTGTGATCTGACCTGGAGGGGGATGGGCTCCACCAGGCCTCCTTGTGTAAGACACCCTATGCATGAACGAATAACTCCCCGGCTTTCAATCAAGAAGATGAAATGATCTCTTCCGTTTCTCAGATAGCCAGTAACCCTATGACCACACAGGGTGGGAATAATATATCATATATATCTACACAGAATGTACGGACAAAGTAAAAGGAAGTGTCTTACATATAATACAGATATATTTCTGTATCTGGAGAAGCCATTTTAGAATAACAGATTCAAACGAGCTGGATTCATCTATACCCAAGGTAAGGACATATTCCACGAACAGGAAACAATGAGCCATGGTTTTTTTTTCGATATCTGAGAAAATACGGTGTTATTATATCACAGACATAATGCCCATAATGGGGAAAATATTGGAGAAGAAATCTTTCTTCTATAGCTCTCTCTTGATATATTGGCGACCAAAAGGTGATATTAATTACACAGCGCAATATTGTTAACAGATATGTGATGTTACTTCAATTAATTAAAAAAAAATATTATAAAGAAATTATTATTAAGTTATTTTATTATAATTTTTGAAATTTCTATTATATTTTTAAAGGCACAATATATATAAATATATAGGCACGGTGGAGTAATGGATATCGGCTTGGATTGAGGAATCGGAGAGCCGAGTTCGAATTCCATTACATTCACTTACGTGCTAATACCCTTGGGAAAGGTATGAATCCTCTTCTTCTCCCTCCAGCTATGGGTAAAATAGCAGGACAGATGGGTTCTTTAGCCTTGGGTGGCAACTGGTCTAGGAGAAGGACAACTTTGAATTCAAAACCTGCGGAGGGTCATTTGGGTACCTTGTGGCATTCGGTGCACCAGGTCTCTGTATCCGTCCCTCCAAAAAGTGTGGATGGTCCTGCACAAGGCCTTCACCACTAAAATCAAATCTCATGTGCCGGTGTTGGGCTGTCGGTTTCCTGGAAACTGATCTGCTTGACCCTCATACGTCGAATCTCGACGGGAGAGTCGATTATATATATATTAAAGAAAAACAGACCACTTTAAGGTTCCATTATAATAATTTATTTCACCAGAGCCATTTTAAAGGACTCTGGATCATCAGATAGCACTTCCAAATGATGAAACAAAATGAAATGAAAATTCATACATTTGATGGGTAGTGTAAGTTTTTGTAATTTAACAGAGGGGCTAATGAGGGGTGGTTTGAGAGATATACGGATTACCAAGTTTTTCAAAACTTATATATATATATATATATATATATATATATATATATTGTAAGTGGTATTAAAGCCTGTTTGAGAACAAAGCATTTCTATCATGCCTTCTTTTAGCCATTTCATACGGTCGTATTATATGAATGATAAATAAAATCCATAACGCGGGAAATATATTAGCTTGGTGCAAAAATAATGACGTAATAATGTCGTTTCTTGACATATTTTTTAACGTCAAAAATCGATATTATTACGTCATTATTTTTGCACCAATCTGATATTTGGAAATAAATCTTTCTTCCACAGCTCCTTCCTGTTACACCAGAAAAAAAATTATTGAGAAACACCGCCTTAACCAATAATTCTACTTTTCACGCTTAGTGTGTTGGATATATATATAAATATATATAAGTCCCAAAATAGGAAAAGGAAGATTAGAAATACTTTTCCCATATCATTTCCGCTGAGTTGACCGATTAAATAGGTCAATGTCTGATCATTACCTCCTCCTTCTTCAACATTAAGTATTATAAAAAGAAATATAAAAAGAAATTTTAAAATTCTCCCTTCCCTCTCTAAACTCGACCATGTCTCTCATACCATCCATCACCAACCTCTATGTCAATTTATATAAGCTTAATACTGGCCGTTTTCATTTTTCGCTTCACCTTTTGAAAGTGAAGTCTGAGGATCGAGAGAAGCTTAAAATTCCCTGGTGAAATAAATTATTACAAGGGAGCCTTAAAGTGGTTTCTTTTTCTTTAAATGAAATTATTCGCTCTGAATTAAAATTGAGCTGTCAGGATTTCTTAATTTTTGGAATTTTCCATACGGATTACCAAGATTTTCGTTATATATATATATATATATATATATATATATATATATATATATATATATATATATATATATATATACATATATATACATATATATATATATATATATGTTTAATCTTATATCTCCGAGTATTTTAACATTAGCATTATTTCAGTTTAGTTTGTGTGTGTGTATGTGTGCGTGTGTGTTTTAGATCCCTAGTGCATTTCCGGAACGATTTCCAGTTTCAACAGGGAACATCCCGCAACATTACCATGTTTGCGAAACATCTTCTTAAGAAGGTAAGACCGATATCCCCATGTCGTGTCTCCATACATGAACCTGATCACTTCTGTGAAAATGAATTCAATTTGACTCGTTTAACCAGAACCTTTCCGGGCATTTCATTCATGCAGCAATTTATTGATATTTTTTATAAAAGTATGAATAAGTGGTTTTATTACCTTGCTTGAAGTGAAACGCTTAAAAAAAGGCCTCATCGATAATCAGCCATCATCTTACTCTGTACGTAGGAGGCATCTCCAACTTGTTATGGTTACTCAAGCAAACGTGATATTTATTGTATAAATCAATCAAAGCCGATCGCTTAGGTTAAGGCTAGGGCTCATAGAGACATTGTCAAATCCACGATCTTTTCAGTAGCTGCAAAGTATGTACTTCACCATGTTGTTTGGAATTCAGAGTTGTCCTTCCCCTAGACCGAGTGCTACCCAAGGCTATAAAAACCAGTCCGCCCTGCTATTTACCCAAAGCTAGGGGAAAAGAGCTGGATTTATACCTTTTCCAATATTACAAAACCCGACTTGAATTCGAACAGTCTATCCCCGTAAATTAAATAAAGTGTTAATTTCAGAATTCCCTAGTGATTACCCGGATCGATATACACCTGAGTGGGCACAACGGTGGAAACGTTGTGATAACAATAACAAAGATAAGGAAAATAGTTCCAATATAAAGAGTGTAAATAATAACTACTTATACCAGAAATTCAAACAAAAATTGTAATTTTCATGTCGAATTTTTCCTTTTCCTAATAACCATGCATTTTTTCTTCTGCAGTTGCTGTTTTGTCATTTCTTCTTGCTTTCCTTTACAGCTTTCTGTAAGAATTCTTGTAGTTGTCTCTCTTTGCTTCCTATGTGTCATTTGCATATCTTATGTTGTTAAGATTGGCGCCACCACTGGTAAATCCCGGTAGGATTTCTAATGTTACTTAGGTACAGACTCAGTGAAAACTTTAGAAATAATAACTGATCGATTATAAGAGATAGGATATCTGTAAACATAGAAAACCTAATAAGAACTAGACCCCTGTGCAAATTAACTGAAACAAAACTAATAATTCCGTTATTATTTACTTATTTTTGTATTTTTCAAATGAAACATGACCGAGTGTCCATTCCACGAAGTGTGATTTTGCAGATTAACCACAGATTCTCGACTGGATTTAAATCATGAGATTTTCCGGGCCACTCTAATATGTTTTGATTTGCTCACTGGTAAGTCTTGCCAGTGTGTTCATGCAGCGTTACAATTTTCATACACTTTCCTGGAGTAAGGTCCATTGCAAACAATGATCGTAGGACAACAAATCGACAGTCCAGACAATAGTGTCTACGCAGGATAAAAATCTGATGCAATCATGAATGACGCAATATTTTTCAAGGTCAAACAAATTTTATCATACACCCCGAAAATAAATTCAATATTAGCACACACCATTGTAAATGACTAAATCTGAGCAAAAATAGAAATCGATAACAATCCAGTCAATACATTGGGTCGAAATCTGAGAGAATGGTGAAAGAAAGGAAACTAAAGCCGTTGTTTCAGTTAATTGGCACAAGAGTTGTATTTACTCTCTTAGGTTAAATAAAGGTTTGAAATTCTATGAATGTTACAGGCATCGAAAGCTATCCAAATTTTGGAAATACGTCTAGCTTATTAATAAAAACTGAAGGATCATCTCTCATGCGATTAATAATTTCGTGAGTATGTCCTTTAGACTAAAAAAGTTTCGCGTCTGTTATTTAAAAAAGTTGCTGTGTGAATATTTCAAGTTTATAAAATCAGTTTGTACAGGCAAATATTGAAAGTGTCGAAATAATCTCTTGGGGAAACGTTTCATTTGTTTGAAATCGAGGCACGTTAGAATCTGATGTTAACTTCAAATATGAACAATATTTGCCAATTACAGAAAGAAAACGTCTGCATTATATAAAAAATAAATATTGTACTTCAACAGAAAATTAAAAAAAACACCGAATGAAAATTTCTGAAAGTCGCTACGTTTCACTGTGTAAAGACGTAAGTAATAGGACACACTTTTTATTTAAACAATAATACTTCAGCCGAGATGGCTTCGCTTTCGAGGACGTATAATTATTTTAATGGGAATAAAGCCACTAAGACGCAATGAGATTCTGAGTGTTAGAGGATATGAGAAAAACTCTTAATAAGGAGAGAGGACAATAAAAGAACTGGAATAAAAAAAGACAGAAGATAACGATTGATATTGCATTTCAATTTTTGAAAATCTAAGGCAATAAAGCCACTAGGATGCAATAGGTTACTGAGTGTTAGAGAATATGAGAAAAACTACTATTAATAAGAGAGGACAATAAAAGAACTGGAATTAAGAAGACAGAAGATAACGATTGATATTGCATTTAAATTTTTGAAAATCAGGGGCAATAAAGCCTCTAGGATGCAAAGGGGTTACTGAGTGTTAGAGAATATGAGAAAAACTACTATTAATGAGATAGGACAATAAAATAACTGCAATTAAGAAGACAGAAGATAACGATTGACATTGCATTTAAATTTTTGAAGATCAAAGGCAATAAAACCAGTAGGATGTAAGGGGCTACTGAGTGTTAGAGAATATGAGAAAAACTATTATTAATGAGAGAGGACAATAAAAGAACTAGAATTAAGAAGATAACGATTGACGTTGCATTTAAATTTTTGAAGATCAAAACTAACTGGAAACCAAGAAGGCGGCAGAGACGTCCAAAAGTAAGAAGTTCAACAGAAGAAACAGTTGGCATAGAACTTATGGTTACATCTCAAGTGTAAAATAAGGAAACCTTGCCGCCAATCTAGTACCGCGCGTAAATGCATAAAGCCTGTGTATTACAGAGGAAATTTTATTAGAACAATTACCGTGAAATGCTTATAGAAAAGGAGCTATGTTACGGTGATGTAACGATGGGTAAATGATTGAAACCGAGATGCCATGTCAGTACTAATAACACTGCAGATTCTGTTTTGTATTTTACCAAGCGTTTCTAAATACATGGCAGAAACACCAGATCATATTTGGCAGTAATATACACTGCATGGACGAATGGTGGAGTCATAAATATTTAAGATATATTCTGGGGAGAGAACTGGAAAAGTACTTGGGAATAAAGTTTCTATTATAAAATTTACGGTTTCAGCTAGCCATTTCACCCTTAAAATGTTGAGACCTTGCCACCAATCTAATATTGCGCTTAAATTCACAAAGTCTACATACTATAGAGAAAAGTTCATCAGAAGAATTATTATGAAAGTATTCATAGAAGAGACACATGAAATATACGTTACGGCGGTGACAAACTGACTGAAGAGGAGATGCCAGGTTAAGACTAGTAACATTGCAGATTCTTCTTAGGATTTTATCAAAAATCTTTATATACATAGCAGAAGCAACATACCGTACGTGGCAGCAGTATTCACTCGATGGATGAATGTTAGATATATAAATATTTAAGATATTTTCTATAGAGTGTAAGGGAGAAGCACGGAGGAAGAAATTTTTAGTATAAAAACTAATTCAAAGTTTTGTACTTGCTTGACATATCTCCTTTATAGTTCCGCATCCTATGTAAGACGAGAAACTACATCCGCGTCCTGGTTAAGACAATAAACTACATCTGCATCCTGGGTAAGACGATAAACTACATCTGCGTTCTAGGTAAGACGATAAACAACATCCGCGTGCTGGGTAAGACGATAAGCTACATTCGCGTCCTAGGTAAGAAGATAAACTACATCCGCGTCCTGAGTAAGACAATAAACTACATCTGCGTTCTAGGTAAGACGATAAACTACATCTGCGTCCTAGGTAAGAAGATATACTACATCCGCGTGGTGGGTAAGACGATAAACTACATTCGCGTCCTAAGTAAGAAGATAAACTACATCCGCATGCTGGGTAAGACGAGAAACTACATCCGCGTCCTGGGTAAGACAATAAACTACATCTGCGTCCTAGGTAAGAAGATATACTACATCCGCGTGGTGGGTAAGACGATAAACTACATTCGCATCCTAGGTAAGAAAATAAACTACATCCGCGTGCTGGGTAAGACGATAAACTACATTCGCGTCCTAGGTAAGACGATAAACTACATCTGCGTCCTAGGTAAGACAATAAACTACATCCAAGTCCTGGGTAAGACGATAAACTACATCCGCGTCCTGGGTAAGACGATAATCTACATCCGCGTGCTGGATAAAACGATAAACTACATCTGCGTTCTAGGTTAGACGATAAACTAAATCCGCGTCCTGGGTAAGACAATAAAATACATCCGCGTCCTAGGCAAGACGAGAAACTACATCCGCGTGCTGTGTAAGACAATAAACTACATCCCCGTTCTGGGTAAGAAGATAAACTATATCCGCTTCCTGGGTAAGACAACATCTGACAGCAAGGCCTCTGATCGAGAGTGTTTTGAAGAGCGTGGAACCACCGTTTATTTGCCGTTGTTTCTAGATCTACACAACCCGGGGTAGCGGCACCTGTCAGGTTCCCAGATATGGGCAAATAGTTAAACCCCAAAGTTTGATCAAAACGTGTAAAATTAGGTTTTAATACCAGCAAAACATTTTTGTGAAAACATAGTACCAGAAATAAATTTAAAAAAAAAAAAAAATTACCAGCAACATTTTTTGGGAAAAAATATATGTCAGACACACTTTTTGAAACCAGCAATAAAAATCTTGTCGGCATTAAATAACCCATTGAGGTTGATGTACCTTAAACAAACCAAACCAATCATTTATAATTGCAAACTTAGGGTTTTTATCTTGCTTATAATCATACATTCTATCTTCTCACTATAGATCGTTAGTCGTTTCTTCTTGCCTTCCATTTCAACTTTGACTACTTATGTTGTTAAGATTGAACACAGTGGTTATAAATCGTCGTTGCGGACCTATGTTTACTTTCGCTCCTTTTTTATATTTGCTGTCTTGGTCAATTCATTTTGCTATCGGTTTGCGCAGTATAAGTTCTGGGTTATTCTATCATCATTCCTAAATAGATAGAGTTCCCATAGCAGTTCAAGTAAGTCCCCATACTGCATCTTTTTAAAAATGGTACTTTTGTGTCATCTACGAAACGTAAGCGTCAATTTTTCTGCATTTGTATTGATCTCCCAATTTTAAAAATGATTTATCTAAAATGTAATCTCTTTCATCTTTAACGACTGCAAGAAAACAGGAAGGAACGGTTTCGATTTCACGTTAAAGTAATTTTTTTTACTCTGAAATATGTATGAGGCTGTCTTTAAAATCTTTCTTTATAACTGTCCTGCCACATTTCCTAATTATGGAAAAATCTAATTAACCCTAAATCTAATCTGATGATGAATCCTGGTTTGTAGGTTAGCACTGACTTCCCCCCTTTTGTGATAAACTGTCCTGTACAACTTCCTATTAATGAATTTTTGACTATTGTATGTATCATAAATGTATTACTAAAAAATATTTCAGATCATAAAAAGTACACAGAAAAGGGCTTGATTGATTTGTTTTTTTACGGCTTATCACCCTTTGCATGTTAATTAACGCCAGTAAATATTTTTAGACTGTAAGATTGTTCTGAAATAATAATGATTTACTGATATAAGTAATCCATAGCATGGGGAGAAGAGCTGGATCCATAACTTCTCAAAGGGAAGCGTATGTACATATAAAGAACTCGCCTTGAAAATGGAACACGACAATTGACAAGTTGCAAAACTCATTTTTCATCACATGTAAAAAGTTGAGGGAGAAAGGAAACATTGTCATTACTTGTTTAAAGGCTGTTGCGGATGGTGGACATTTGTCTTCAGTTCTCAAGCGAAAGTTCATAAACGAGAGGAATTCTATCTTTACAAATTTTCCCAATTCCCTTGAGATAATCGTGGACACTTAAATATGACAAAGGGCTTTTGTGCCAGATCTCTGGTAAATAGTGTCCGCACAATTCAGTAGTTTTGTTGTTGGTTTTTTTTTTTTTTTTTCGAAAGTTCTTCATTTGGAGTAGGTTGTCTTCCAGGGCAAGCTTTGTCGGCTATTCACAATCAACATTTTTATTCAGCAGCTGAAATGTACGTGCCGCCACTGCATATACTGCACCCTTTTATTTTTTTAATACCTTTGTATACAGTAAAAATTGTCGAGGGGGTTGAGTTATAATAATTCCTGACCAAATATATTATAAATAGCCCAGTTTGGGATAAAAGAAATGAGAAACTAATTGTCACATGACACTACCATTCAGTACTAATCTGTTTTGATCTGTTGTTCCATAATTTATAGTAATTAAATAGGTACTTACATTCCGATCAAACCTAAGACATGAGGTGATAAAAGTAACGTTCTTTACATTATTTTCATTATTCGGACTATTGTCCTCATCTTTGTCGCCATATTTATTACAACGTTTAGGCCGTTGTACGTTCCGGCCTTCTTCATGGGGTTGGAATGTCGAACTGAACCCTTTATTTCGCTCACTGGAGTTGACTGTTCTAATTCCACTGTCGCCTCTGAGTGTTGACTTCTATGTTCACTTTTATATTTACACACGCTCTATCTCTGATATTGAGCACTTTATTCCATAAATATAGCACACCTTAAGACTATATTTCTTTATATATATATATATATATATATATATATATATATATATATATATATATATATATATGTAGTTCGGCAACAGTAACTTCATTTTTTTTTATTACGTTTTTTTATCAAACAAAAATATATTACAGCAGTTTAATAAATTTTTTAAGTATTGTCACATTAAAAATTTTTTTTTTTTTTGTGGTTAACAAACAATTCAACATGTCCCAAATGTTCCTTTTCACGTTCAATACATCAACATTTCTACAAACCCTTTGACGTATTTTTACATTAATTTCAGAAAAAAATATCAGAAATTGCTCTTTTTAATTTAGGTATTGTTTTCGATTTGAACTTGTAAACAAAACCTTTCAGTTCCTGCCAGGCAAGAAAAAGTCCTGTGGGAGGTTGGTATTTATTAATCCACCCACGAGGATTAAATGTGGCACAAGGTCGGTTTAATGTGGGTAGCCCGCGAGCCCGTAGGCTCGGCCAAAAATATGACCTTTGAACCCGCCTTGACGGGTTCAGGTCCTGTCTACCTCCCCGAAGGAAACCTTGCCCTTCGGCAAAGCTTCCTCCGAGTTCCTCTCTGCATTAGAGAGTTCGACAGAAGCCAGCCCGGATGATCACAAAGCACAGTTACTGCACTTTGATCCTAAACGGGACGGTCTTGTGGGAGGTTTGGTGTTAATGATACTCGATTACTCCACGTCGTCCTCTCCCCCTCCTCTCGGTATTAGTATTTAATCATTAGAAAATGCGTAAAACATCTTAAACTGTTGTCATCTATTTGTTTGTTCAATAAAGTTAATCAATAAAAAAAGGCTGTCTTTTGCCGCACCTTGTATTTTTAATTTTTTTTTTAATTTCAGGGTTCCTGGGTTTAAAAAAATAATGTAACTGGTACCCTCACATAAAAAAGAATTGTCACTTGCATTGTGTCAATTGATTAAAAAACATCCTGATAATTCACCGACATCTATCATTGTCAATCACATTCTTTGTTTCTGATTTTCCCTTTTTAGCATTACAGGTTTAAATTTCTTGTAAAGTTTTAGCTTATTATTTTGTTTTATATTAATTAAATCTCTTATTGTTTTTGAACCACCTAAAGAAGCCCGGAGCGTACAACGGCCGAAACGTTGTGATAAATATGGCGACAAAGATGAGGATAATAATCCGAATAATGTAAATAATGTTTTTGAAGTAGTTGCAAACAAATTTATGTTGAGTTTAAATAAATTCCTTTTAATTATAGTGTTGCATTTAATGAAAATAACACAGTCAAGAAGTAGAATGTAGCTCGTAACCGACGTAGTCTTGCTGAAGTAAGTAGTAAGCAGATCTCTAACTCTCTACAGTAAGTAAAGGGAAGATGTACAGTATAATAACAAAAAAGACCAAGAGTAGGCTTTAAGAAGCTTTGTTCTGCTTAGAATAATTGATACCAGTTTAGTGAATATTTATAGATCTCTGCAGACAAAAGAGTTCTCCAAAGGGAGGTAATCATAAAGCAAAGGAGATTACTCCTGATTACATTATCACATAGATTTCATTTGTTTATGTAAGAAAGATAAGCGTTAACCTTAGACATGAAGAGGTTAAGATTTTACTGATTGAGGAAACATCCTAACCGGAGTCTGTTCCACAAAGGAGCATTTCTTGGGAAGAAAGTGTCTAAATAGAAATTAATTTCGGCTAATGCAAAATGAACGGAATGATTATGATTCACACGTGTGTACGTGGCATAGTGGTCCAGAGTTGCAAAACTCCACATTAGGAAGGTTGGCTTAGGAAGACGATTTTTAATGTGGGGAAGACTGATCTGGTTTCGAAATAAGTATTCTGATGCGTAAGACAGTTCTAAGCCATGATAGAAAAAATTTAAATATATAATCCACACTGAAACATGTTGACAATGACAAGCAGATGAAATTTGTTTTAATAAACCTGATTTTAGCAGGTTTATTAAAATCAATGTTATGTAAGCAGAGAAATTAAAAAAAGGGTATGACGTATTTTTAAAACGATTATTTTGTTTCCATATTTTCTATTTTGAATTTCTGAAAGTGAAAACACATTACTGTTAATTTCTGATAAAGAATATATTTTTATTTCTAAATAAATTATGAGACAATTATTGCCATAAATTCTTGAATCGGAGCGGAATAGAATTTAACAAATTGCCACGAATTGCCAATATATTTAATAACTTATATTCATGATGTTTAATACATTTAGACATTATTGAAAACAAGCCTTTTATTATATCTGAAAGAAAAATAGGTCTATTTTTAAAGACTTATTTTCTTCAATTACGAATGAAAAAAAATGATATAACTTAATTGAAATAAATATTTTTTATATATTTCTTTCAATTAAGTTGTTTTATTATATATAACGTTTTCTTAATATATATATATATATATATATATATATATATATATATATATATATATATATATATATATATAAGTACACGTTATCTTCGAAACTTAGAAAGGAAGGAAAATACTTTTCCGTAAATGCAATTATGGAATTTTAATCAATATTAATTATATTCGTCCGAATAAATCAATTTACACACACACACACACACACACACACACACACACACACACACACAGATATATATATATATATATATATATATATATATATATATATATATATATATATATATATATAGGAATAAACATTTCAGTGTTAAATTGAAAAATATGAATTCTGAAAACATCTAGAATATTTTGGGAGTTAAATTAAGTTGAAAATGTCTCCGATAAGAAAAGATACAGAGCATGCGCAAACAATTTTTAATTCTAAAGGCGGGAATTCAACGATGGTTAAATATTTGATCCGGGGAAACAGGTGATATTTAAAGTCTATGAATCAGCTATATATGTTCGATTTCATCCCTTCATTTATAAGCGTGGCCGCGTCTTGTGGCTGATGAACTATTCCCCACAGTTTATTCCTATTTCCAGAGTGTATGTTCAAATGAGCGCCATTCTTTGGTCTTACCCGTTCATATATTTACATATTAGAGCACGCTTTATCAGATTATTTTGGGTAATTTACGAAGTATATTATACAAGTCTTTCAGCATAAGTATTGTCCTTTTTAGTAGCATTTTCATTATAAAAATTATATATATTGTTCAAGTATTTTGAAAAATACATCATCCCCTTTTATCATATCTTCAATTTAATTCCGTCAGAAGTCTTCTTTATTAGACTATTAAATATAAGATTTGTCTAATTTGCTCATTAAGCTGATTATCCGAAGGAATTCATATTTATCTGCAACTGGCTATTTTGGTATCGCCATGTAAAGGGATCTACTGGGGTATACCGGTATTTCACCACTGTTGTATATTTCGTTTATTATTTCGGTTAACTTCGTTTTGAGATTATATGCTTCCAGTCAAGAAAGACTTCTTTTTTAAACATTTTATGCATGCCTACTATGTGTAGGTTCCGTTGTGTTTTCGTCTCTTCACCGTTCTATTCTTTCCCTAACAGACTATGTATTATGACATTTCTCTGTATTCTTTCTTGAACAGACATATAAAGAAAGAAAGACAGACTGACTGTGATAGATAGATTGATAAATAGCTAGATATAAACAAACTAAGATAGATACATAAAAAAAATTCAGATAGAGAATTAAATGGATAGAAATAAATAAGTTAGGACTTGAAAAATAGATAATAAAAAATTATATATATATTACGAAATGAACAATGTCCGACAATTTATTTATTAAAGACATTTTTATGTTTAACGGTCTTTTTATAGATACAAGTATTTAAGTAAATGCTCTGTTTATAATAAACAGTATTAAATAACATTTACCGGCCTGAATGTCCGAGAAATTTTCATAGAAAATATTCGTCCTTGGGCAGGATTCGAACCTGCATCCTATACGGAACCGTCATTTACGCTGACGCGCCTTGACCGCTCGCCCACCATTCATGGAAGATTGAAGTTTATGAACAGTAAATTCGACCTTGCCTACCGAACGATCCTTGGTGGCCTATATATATATATATATATATATATATATATATATATATATATATATATATATATATATATATATATATATATATATATATATATATATATATATATATATATATATATATATATATATATATATATATATATATATATATATATATATATATATATATATATATATATAGAGAGAGAGAGAGAGAGAGAGAGAGAGAGAGAGAGAGAGAGAGAGATTAAAAGGCTGGTAGGTAGGTAGATAGATAGATAGATCTGAACAGAACAAGATAGATTGTTAGATATGAATGTGTGCAGTGTAAAACTCTTTCGTGCCATCTGGAGCAATGGCCGAATGCATACAGAGTGAACTGAATTTTATTTCATTCGCGAGGCCATAAATGAGAAATGGACATTAGCAGTTGCAGAAGCAATCAGAACGCAATCCTCCGATTTCCTATAACCCTAAACCTACCACCATCACCTCGCACCGCAAACAGATGACTATAAAGAAATTAATCTCTGTCTGTTGCCGACTTATTCGCACACAGGCGTGTTGTTTCGAAACGATGTTAACAAAGAATTTAAACAGTGAAATCGAAGTTGTAATCAGGAGTATCGGGAAAGTACGGCCCCGATAGACCAACAAACGTGTTAAGCAATTCGTCAGGACAGTGTCCACTACGCATTCTTCCTCTATTTGTGCTTGGACACGTCGCTGCACAAGGAAAAGTTCTGCCGAGTCCAGCATCGACGTTAGGAAAATAGCGCAGATTTCATTGCAAATAGAGGTTGGGGTAATTGCTGAATTCCTTGGATCAATAAATCAGTCATTCGTAATAGGTTGAAACATACAAGAAATGTTTCCCTGTAAGTTTTGATAAGTGAGAATTTCTCTCAGCTTGTGTCACGATAATGGTACTGATGTCTGCAGTTTTTAAAGAAAATGTTAGCTTCATCTTAAATTTCTTTTACAAGTTTTGCAAACACAAAATACCAAGACTGATCAAAAAGTATCGGACTGTTGCCATGGTAACGGAGCTACTGTACGCTGAGTGAAGACGCTTGGTACCGATTAACCTTGAATTCCGTCGCGCAGATATATTTATAACGTTCACACATTGTTTATATTAGGTTGGGGCAAAAAATAATGACGTTATAATGTCGTTTTTTGACGTTAAAAATACGTCAAAAAACGACATTATTACGTCATTATTTTTGCACCAACCTAATAGGTGTGCTTAGAAAAGGTGTGTCGAGTGTGGTCATCTTATCACGCCACAAGGTTTCAATCACTGACCATGGCTTCTGCTGCATTTTTCGGTCACCCTGTCTGAAGCCGCTAGGCACAAATTGACATTAAACACATACACACAAAGTTATACCGTCCTCGCTCACTTGTTTATAGAAATACCTGGAAGAGAGTATTTTGTATACATTTATTCCAGAAAATGTAAAGAAATCTAAAAGACATGTCTATGTAGCTAATCAGTATTTCCTTATTGATTGATTGATTCGTTTTCTACAGCTTATCAAATAACAAGAAATTATAATGTGGATATAAAGTGGGGAGCCAATTCTTTATTAAGATCAATATATAAACTTATCCCTCACTTTATGGCCACGGCAGTTTCTATGGCTTATCAACAAACAAGAAAGTATAATGTGGATATAAAGTAAAGGAATCAATTTTATATTACAATAAATACTTAAACTGAGCCCTCACTTTATGGCCAGAGTAGGTTCTATACATTTATATTCCAGAGAAGGTAAATAAATCTAAAAGACATGCCTATGTAGCTAATCAGTATTTCATTGATCGATTTATTCGTTTTCTATGGCTTATCAACCCTTTTAACCCTTTTAAAGGCAAAAAATTGTTTCTGGATTGTAAGATTTTTTTTTTAGTTAATAATAATTTAGTGATATAAGTCTTACTAATTAACCCATAGCTGGGGGAGAAGAGGTGGATTCATAATTTTCCTATGGGTATTTGTACGTAAATGAATATAATGAACCTGACTGCAATTGGAGTTCATCTCTCCGATTAAGAATTCCGAGCCATTATCCATTACACCACTCGCATTTCCAAGTGGTCACCCATCTAGGTACTGACCAGGATTGACGTTGCTTAACTTCGGCGATCGTACGAGAACCGCTGTTTCAACGTGATATGGCTGTAAGCACATTAAACCACCCGCACATCCAAGCTTGCAGCACCTGATATTTCCAAGCGGTCACCCATCCAGGTACTGACTAAGATCAACGTTGCTTAACTTCGGTGATCGTACGGTAATCGATGTTTCAACGTAATGTGACCGTAAATCGGAGAGAGAAAAGATCGAAGGAAAGTGGGGGGAGGATCAAAGACAGAAAAAGAGAGTAGGTTCGTGGTGGGGACGAGGGGGGGAAACAAGACCATAAGTTCGAGAGGGCGGTGAAAAGGAAAGAAAAAAGTGACAGACAAAAGAAGACCAGAAAGAGAGAGAGAGGGAGAGAGAGAGAGAGGGAGAGAAACGAGGCGATAGGTTCGAGAAGGTGTAGAGGGAGGAAAAAGTGATAGAGTCAGGAGAGAATGCGAAAACTAGGTTTGATAGTGTGAAAGAGGCAGTAGGTCCGTGGTGAAAAGGGCGGAGAGAGAAAACAAGGCTATAGGTCCGTGAGGGTGAGAGAAAGAGGAAAAGAAAGAGCTATGAGAGTGCGAGAAAGAAAGGAAAAGAAGATGACGGAGAGAAAAAAACAAGGCCATAAATCCGAGAGGATGTAGAGAAGAGAACGAAAAAAGATGGTGACGGAGAGAAAAAACAAAGACCATAGGACCGTGAAGGCGAGAGGAGTGGAAAAGAGGATAGGTTCGGAGAAAAGATAAAAGAAAGAAAAAAAAAACAAAGTAAAAGAGAGAGTGAAAGAGGGAGAAAAAGGGGGTTAAGTTCGTAGAAAAAGAGATAGAGAAGATAATAAAGAAAGAAAGGTGAATAAAAAGGAGAGAAATAGAAACATGCTTACAAGGTGGGAAGAGAAAAACAGGGACGAAACAAATTGAAAGATTCGAATATTGGGAGACAGAGAGAAACAGGATAACAGGTGATCGCTCACTTCCACTGTTTATAGAAACACTTGAAAAAGAAAGTGTGTCGAATTTGGCCACGCTCATCCTACCACAGGGTTTCCATCATTGACCATGGATTCTGTTGCATTTATCGGTCACCCTGACTGAAGCCGCTAGACACAGATTGACTTTAAACACTGTAGAGCATACACACATAGTTATACCGTACTTGCTCACTTCCATTGTTTATAGAAATACCTGGAAGGAAAATGTGTCGAATGTGGTCGCTCCCATCTTGAGTTTCCATCATTCACCATGGGTTCTGTTGCATTTATCGGTCACCCTGACTGAAGCCGCTAGACACAGATTGACTTTAAACACTGTAGAGCATACACACATAGTTATACCGTACTTGCTCACTTCCATTGTTTATAGAAATATCTGGAAGTAAAGTGTGTCGAATGTGGTCGCTCCCATCTTGAGTTTCCATCATTAACCATGGGTTCTGTTGCATTTATCGGTCACCCTGACTGAAGCCGCTAGACACAGATTGACTTTAAACACTGTAGAGCATACACACATAGTTATACCGTTCTCGCTCACTTCCATTGTTTATAGAAATACCTGGAAGGAAAATGTGTCGAATGTGGTCTCTCCCATCTTGAGTTTCCATCATTAAGCATGGGTTCTGCTGCATTTATCGGTCACCCTGACTGAAGCCGCTAGACACAGATTGACTTTAAACACTGTAGAGCATACACACATAGTTATACCGTTCTCGCTCACTTCCATTGTTTATAGAAATATTTGGAAGGAAAGTGTGTCGAATGTAGTCGTCTCACCTTACCACAGATTTTCCATGTGATCATGGCTTCGGCAGTAGTTTTTGAACATCCAGATCGAAGACGTTAGGCAGATATTGGCCTTAATCATTATAGAGCATACATACAGCTTTACAGCGTTTCGCTCAATTTAATTGTTTATAGTATTGCTTGTAAGGAAAGTGTGTCGAATGTGGTCTTTTAATCCCACTACAGAGATTTCATATGCAACGATGGCTTCTGCTGTAGCTTTTGGACACAAACTTATAGCGTCCTTGCTCACTTCATTTTTTATTGAAGTGCTTGGAAGGAAAGTGTGTCGAGTGTGCTCGTCTCATTACACCAAAATGTTCTGTCAGTGATCATAGCTTGTGGAGCATATTTTGGTTAAGTACAACATTCCCTAGGTCCGACGATAACTATAGTCAGCAGGTCTCGCCCCTTACGACGACTTCTTTCCAAAAATCAAATCCCACTTGAAAGGAGCATGATTTCAACACATCGAGGAAATTTATGAGAAAACTACGAGGCAGCTGCTCACTGTCACCAGAGTTGCAAGAATATTTCCATCAATGGAAAAACCACTGTATAAAGTATGTGATTTTAGACAGGTTTTGCTTCGTAGGAGATTAAATACTGAATTGATATCTGTTGTAGGTTTCTCTTTATGGCACAAGTCCCGATACTTTTTATATAGTTTTAACGAATGCTTTATTATCCAAGGCTATTGTTACGTTCGGATTAAGATCGTCATCTTTGTTGTTATCATCAAAACTTTAGGGGTCTCGGATATACAGGGTGTCCTTAAATTTCGTGTCCACTTTAAAAAAAATTATAACTTTATTTATATTTGGGATAGAAATAATTTGTAAAAAGGATTCGAAAGAAGAAAATCTATATTTTTAAGGTTTATTGGAATTTTATTTAAGTTTCCAAATGCCCTCCATCATTAGCAATACAAAGGGCAATACGATTTTGCAGTTCACAGAAAAAATTGCCGAATGATTTACAGTAATACCTGAAATCACATTAGTTATTTTAAGTCTTCTAATGAACTAAGTTTGGTTGCATACACATTTTTTCCCATGGCCCCATAAAAAATCTAATGGAGTCAAAAAATAGGTACATTAAACTTTATAACATTTTTTACAGATTATTTCTATCGCAAATACAAATAAAGTTATAATTTTTTTTAAGTGCACACGATCTTTATGGAACCCTGTATATAAGTATAGTCTTCCTCGTGTGTCTGTCGCTCCATGTGATCGTAGGAGATTTTCAGTGTACCCTTTATTTAATCTAAACGGTAGGTTGTTCTCGTTCCGCTTGTAAATATACAACGACACCTTCACCCCCAGCTTTCCTCCGACCGGCCAGTGACAACTCCACATTTCATTCCAAGCCGCGATTTTGACAATGTGCACTGAAAAGTTAGGGAGAGCGCACTCTGTGCTCACAGGGTAACTCTATGAGAGAAATGCCGCGTCGTGAAATATGAACGCGAGCCATGTTTTCCATATTAATATGTGCAGGTGTTTTATTCAAGGTTTCGTCTGGTCATCTAGGTGGTTAGGTAGGTGATATCTGAGACAGCACCTTCCCCTGCCAACATCCCGCCTATCCATTCATTCCGGTGTAGTGATAGGTAATACAGAATGGGGGCTTCGGAAAGATGACACGGACACGTCCCTCTTCCACCAAGGACGAACCAGAAATCTCTCTGATCCCAAGTATCACTGTTAATATAACCCAGCATACGGATATAATATACTTCCGGTTTTGTTGCCACTTGATCCCCAAAGATCCCATATGCTCTCATTTTCCTCCCATTACTCTTTTACCAAAGCGGATGGCGCTTAGAAGATCGAATTTCAGCTGGAACTATCTGTTGGTCTACCAAACAGAAATATATGACCTTTTCCCATTGTCAGTGGGTGTCCATATTATCACACACTGTTTGTGTTTATTGGAGACTTAGACGCATCGGAAACAAGGCGACTAATATCCGAGGAATACTGAATAAGAAGATAACGAGTTATCCCTCATTATTGACAGCAGAAAGCGAACAATCTAATACTGTACATTAAATAAAGTGTTTAAATCGAAAATCTATATAACATAAAGGTTACCCAGATCGATAACCATCTGATGAAAAACTCACAGTGACCGAAACCTTGTGATAATAACAACAAACTTCACAATATTAATCAGATCGTAAATAATGTAAATAATTATATACCCTCATCCCAGAAATTGCTTGGAATAAAAGTGTGTCGAGTGTAGACTTCTCACCAGACCACAAGCGTTCTTTTAGCGGCTATGGTTTGTGCACCATTTTTTCGACAGCGAGATATACTTGTAGGTCACTGGTATCTTACCGTATGTCGACCTATACGGTAGGTTGTAGTCCTAACTAAATTTTGATGTAAATTTTTTTTAGGTCGACTTGTACGCCAGGCTGATTTATACGCCCGGTTGACTTATACGCCGGGTCAACTTGTACGCCGCAATTTACGATAGATATAAAAATTTCTATTCTAACAGATTATTTTCTCGAAATTCTCGGCCCGAGAAATTTCAGTTCCTTGCTCGTCTGTCAATTAAAATGTACAAAAATCTAAATGCAACGTCAAGCCTCATCTGTCTTCCTCAAGCCTGTTCTATTTACAATCACTTTCTGCTTACCAACGTTTCATTTCCTTCGCCCCAGCAACTCCCTCTGTCTTAGTTGCTTTATTGTCTACATATCTTTTAGAAGATAAATATTAGATCTGTACATCTCATAAAATCCCTAAGGTGACGCTTAATTTTATTAATTCTTACAATGTGAATGATATTTAGAAAAGACATTTATGTCTTCCTGAATTCAAGAAGCTCTTAAATGTTGATGCCTTTTGCTAAATAATAAAAAAAAATCTATTAGCGATTAGAAAAATAAATACTTTTAGCAAACTTATACTATACTGCACGGAAGTTGTTGCTTCTTTAGATTTCACCTCGTGCAAGGCGACAATGCCACTAAGACGTAAGGGGTTACTGAGAGTGAAACAATCTCAGAAAACTTTAGTCAAGAGAAAGGCCAATAAAAGAAATGTTCAGAAAGGCATAATATGGCAACAGATGTTACATTTAGATTTTCGAGATAGCAGGGAAGCAAGGACAGAAGAGATGTTTCCACAGGCTAGAAGTGCGAAAAAAGAAACTATTGCAATAGAACTTACGGTTGCATCTAGCTATTTCCACAGTAAAATGATGAGACCTATCTGCCAAACTAGTAGTACGTATAAATTCCTACAGTCAAGGTACCAAGGAAGAAGGCGCGTTAGAGCAATTGCCATTAAAATATTTAAAGAAAACCCGCGACGGTGGGAAATCACTGAAGTCAGTATGCCAGGTAAAGACAATATTTCTTTGGATTTGCTATATATATCTATATCTATATCTATATCTATATCTATATATATATATATATATATATATATATATATATATATATTTAATTTCCCGAAGAAAACACATTTATTGCAAGGCAATTTTGGGTTTCATGTTTCTCCTCTCCCAGAATAAATTGCCAAATTCATTTTTTTGGATTTTTCATTTCTCGCAAATTCTCGCATCCATAATCTATTGCCAAGGAACAAAGTTAAAGAATATCGATAACCAGAAATTAGAATTATGATTTATTTAAATGGGTCAGAGGCAGACGATATTTTCTCAGACTAGCGACTTTGTTGTGGAAAAAAAAAACGCCAGAGGAAAATTACGGCTCTCTTGAAAAATTCACTGCGATAAAACGCAGATGCTAATGTCGAGTTGCGTCCTGGTACGAATTGCCTTGCAAGACATGAATTGTTTTCCTTTATAAAAATGATTATCATTTGTTGTATTTTTTTTTTTATTTTTATAAGATGAACAATTCGCAGATAATTAATTTGAATAGCTCTGAAAATAATTACTAAATAAGCAAAAAATCATATCCTTAATTTATAGCTATACAAGGTCCTAATTTAATATTTGAACTGGTTCATTTTTTTCTTCAGCTTCCTATTCTATAAAGAGATTTATTTCGCATAATGCTAGCCTCTAGTTACTTCATCGCTATTTCCACGATAGTTGTTCCTGATTTTCATCTACGACCTTCCTGATGGCGTCAATTCTCAACTCGCTAACAATGTTGATGTTACAAGCTTTTATTCCTCATCAACGGCATTCATGATGGCGTCAGTTCTAAACTCGTTACCAATGCTCATGACAAACATTTATTCCTACAGTTCAGAATGATCAGTTCAATAAGGTCTCTATGCTAACAGTAGCTTTTCACGCACTTTTCGATTTCCAGCCATGTTTGAACTTCAATCATTAAGACTTCCTTGGGAAATTCACTGCGATAAATGGCGAGATAGTAATGGCGAGTTGCGTCCCCGTACGAATTGCTTTGCAAGACATAAATTGTTTTCCTTTATAAAAATGATTATCATTTGCTGTATTTTATTTTTATTTTTATAAGATGAACAATTCGCAGATAATTAATTTGAATAGCTCTGAAAATAATTAGTAAATAAAAAGAAAATCCTATCCTTAATTAATAGCTATATAAGCTCCTAATTAAATATTTGAACTTGATTGCTTTGTCTACGGTTTCGTATTCCATAAAGAGATTAATCTCACGTCTTGCTGGAACTCTCGCTAATTTGTCATTATTTTCGTGACAGATATTCAGGCGAGCTAGATTCCTCAGTTCCACCCGTTCAGTCTTTCACAGCCGTAATGATACATACGCAGAGCTGAATCATCCCCATAGCCCCTACGTATTCCACTGGTAAGCAGCAAGTTCAACTCAGAGAGTTTCTACGAAAGAACTGTTACGTTGTGCAACAGACTCTCGCGAGTCTAGTGCCAAGTGTTATCTATCTATCGTTTTTTTTCTCTCTCTCCCTCCTCCTCTCTCTCTTTCTTTCTCTCTCTCTCTCTCTCTATATATATATATATATATATATATATATATATATATATATATATATAAGCCCATAACATGCATTATTATCTTCCTCTATTTACTACCTTTATAAATTTCTAACTGGAGTGATTCTTGGGCTCTGTGACCAGTGGTAATGCTAATAGTAATATTAATTATTATTCCTTATAAGGAAACATCCGGCATTCATTGCGCAATCAGCCAGTGCCACAGTCAGTTGAGATGTATACAGAACACACACACACACACACACATATATGTATGTGAAATTAGAATGTATATAAATAAGCAAAAAATCATATCCTTAATTTATAGCTATACAAGGTTCTAATTTAATATTTGAACTGGTTCATTTTTTTCTTCAGCTTCCTATTCCATAAAGAGATTGATTTCGCATAATGCTAACCTCTAGTTACTTCATTGCTATTTCCACGATAGTTGTTCCTGATTTTCATCAACGACTAACGTGATGATATTCAGTCCCCCCCACGAGGGTGTCATGTGGCACAAGGCCTTTTTAACGTGGGTATTCCGAGCCCGAGGGCTCGGCCAAAAATATGCCCATTGAACCCGTATAAACGGGTTCAGGGCCGGTCTACCTCCCCGAAGGAGACTCCGCCCTTCGGCGGAGCCTCCTTTGGGTTCCTCCCGTCCGTAGGATGAGAGTATAACCGTGCAGTCGCTCAGAAAGTACTGGGTCGACTGATAACAACTGATATCAACGACTAACGTGATGGTCTCAGTTCTCAACTTGGTACCTATGCTGATGAAAAACATTTATTCCTGACTTAATAGTATGATCAGTTCAATAAGGTTAAATTGAGAGCTGATCTAAAAATGACCCACATTCTCTTGTTAACTGACGTGAACCATGGTTTGTTAATTATAAGACCTCTAAAACAAAACTGCACTCTATTGAACGTTTGAGAGGATCCTTTTGTTCCCCAACATCATGACTAGTGATAGCCTCAAGGAGAGCGATTCGTTGCCCTTTCTCTCGTTAACATGAGATGTGAAAAAAAAAATCATCTCGAATCGATTCCTATGTCTGCTGCTAGTAAAGTTGGTTAACTGTGTCGTTCTAGACAATTCTTTTCCGCTGGAATTTTATAATGATCTGAATTTTTCAAAATCATCCGTCCTCTCTGCCTCACCTTGTATATGGTTGTGTTGAAAGTGTATATTGCTCTCTCAAAATCGGTTACCTGTTGAATATATTCGTTTCGTCTGATTGTTATATCTTATTTCGAATAACGTTTTACCTTAGTGTTTATCGAAATATAAAGAAAGAATTTTATTAACAGTGTTGATGACATAAGCATTTATTTCTGACCTAATAGTATGATCAGTTCAATAAAGTTAAATTGACAGCTGATCTAAAAATGACCTACATTCTCCTATTAACTGGCGTGAACCACGGTTTGTTAATTATAAGGCCTCCCAAACAACTGGGCATGAGAACTCAACACCGCCAGCTGAACGCCGGAAAACGACAGCATCCGAAAAAAGTAATCAAGCATTCGCTACAAATCAAGCATTCGCCCTTACATGGAATTTTGCTGCCATACATGAGCTGGTGCTCTCGCTGTTGGCCTTAAGGTCCTCGACAAGATCAACAGACGGATAAGCAATGTAGTTGGTACAAATCTGGCATCTCATCTTCAGTGATTTTGCTCAAGCACTTTATCCAAGACATCAAAACTCTCTCCAACCCCTCCTTATGTTGAGAAAATTTGAACCTTAATATCTGTGATATTTCTTTTTATATCCTAATAAATTTATTATAAAAGTATTAAAAAATTTGTTATAAAAGTATTATATCCGAATAAAAGTACATATATTACGTGTCAGAATTCTAGGTTAAGGGGAGTGTGACGAATCTCCGTGCCAAAAAAAGGGGGTGCGGATACAAAGACATAAGAGAAACAAAAGCTTATCCTTTTTCAAATTCTGTTTTAAAAAATCATTTTCTTCTAGTAAGAGATCGATAACAGAGAATCGTTCCAGTGATTGATAAATATCATTCGATCTCGCTGAAGATCATTCATTTGCCTGAAGTTCGAACACTTAAGAGCTGCATATTTTCTTCTTTTTTTCTTTTTTTAATCATTCCATCCCCAGTAAGGCGAGAATGCCACTAGTAGACAGGGGGTTACGGGGAGGGAAAATGAAAGAGAAGACTGGGAATAAAGAGGATTAAGGAAAGGAAACAAGAGGAACGGGTTTCAAGAAGACAGAAGATGATTTATATTGCTTCTAAAATTTTTAAGGTTGTAGTTTTCAGGGAAGCTAGAAAACAGAAGGGAGTTCCACAGGTAGGAAGTACGAGAAAAGAAAGTGTTCAAGTAGAAGTGGAGGTTTTATTTAGCTATTTCAACAATAAAATGGTGGGACCTAGATGCCAATCTAGTAGCACGGTTAAATTCATGTATTCGGGGCATCAGAGAGGGTGGGGGGCTCGTCCGAGCAGTTACCATGAAAATATTAGTAGAAAAGACAAAGGGAAGCCACGACACGTTTGTGAGAAAGTGACTGAATACGAGATGCCAAGTCAGGATTAATTACATTGCAGGTCCTTTAGACTTTGTCAACAAAAATGAGATGAATAACAGGAGCACCTGACCAGATATGGCAAAAATATTCAATGAAAGGACGAATTGTAGATTTGTAAATGCCCAAGATAGATTATGATGATAAAAATCTTCTGCACTTGACTGAGGCCGTTTTTCTATTTGTATCAGTTGAAATAAGAAAAAGTATCTTCAATATTAAAAAAAATATTTTTTTAAATAATATTTAATTAAAATCTTAAAATTGATGATACGAAATAACTACCTAAATCGAATACTTTTGGAAAAATTTAGACTTACACGACACAACGTAAGTTGCAGTTAAATAACACAAACAAAAAAATATATTTATAACATTAAAAAAAAAGGCTTGTGAAATATATACGACTATTCTGGAACCAATCAGCCTGCACGCAGATAAAAAATGTGTTCCAATGATTATCAGTAATACGGACGAGGAAGCGTTTCCTCATCGAATTTCTTTATGTAAGTTTTCAAAATCATTTCAAACAAACAAGGCAATAAATCACTAAGATGAAAGAGATTAGTGAGTGTGAGAAAATATGAGAAAAATACCATTAATAACACAGGACAATAAAAGAACTGAAATTAAGAAGACAGAAGATAACGATTGACATTGCATTTAAATTTTTAAAGATCAAAGACAATAAAGCCACTAGGATGCAAGGGGTTACTGAGTGTTAGAGAATATAAGAAAAACTACTATTAATGAGAGTGGACAATAAAAGAATTGGAATTAAGAAGACAGAAGATGACGATTGACATTGCGTTTAAATTTTTGAAGATCGAAGGCAATAAATCCACTAGGATGCAAGGGGTTACTGAGTGTTAGAGAATATGAGAAAAACTACTATTAATGAGAGAGGACAATAAAAGAATTGGAATTAAGAAGACAGAAGATGACGATTGACATTGCGTTTAAATTTTTGGAGATCAAAGGCAGCTGCTGTCGAAGGCGTCGTCAAAGTTTAAACAAGGGAGGTAGACAGACACTGAACCAGTTTATGCGGGTTCAAAGTGAATATTTTGGGCCGGACACGCGTTAAGCTCAGCCTTTCTTTCTGGGTGAGGCTCATATACTGGAAATGCAGCGCTAATGATTTTAGCATAAAAATGTATTGGAAATAAGGATGAAAATGATTGTCAGGGGTCATGAATGAAAGCTAACATTACTGAGAAAAAGTCAGTCGGCAACCGGATGTCTAGCCACACTGATGAGCTGTGAAACAGCGAAGCAGTCTGTCTGTGGATGACGTTATATTGGCTCCTGAAATAAAAATTAATTCCAGTTGAGCTCTCTAGGGAGGAGGTATGGGTTTGTAAACAGTGACTATTGTAGCTAATATAGCGAGACTCTTCGCAAAGCGACTTGAGTCACTGTCGGTCACTGTGTGTGTTTCTAAAAATAAATACGCTAAAATCCAACTACATCCCTGCCGTGCAGCGACGGCTTAGTGGTAGAATCTTTGACTGACACCAATTCAGTCGGGTTTCGATCCTA
>OZ010609.1:8590132-8652632 GCA_963932145.1 Acanthosepion lycidas | reverse complement strand
CTCTTTTTCGCTATCTCCTTTTATTTTTCTTCCTTTCTTTCTAATATTATCCCTATGTATTAGGTTGGTACAAAAATAATGACGTAATAATGTCGTTTTTTGCCGTTAAATACGTCAAAAAACGACATTATTACGTCATTATTTTTGCACCAACCTAATATTTTACTTCTATATTCTCTTTCCTTTTTCCTTTTCTTTCAGCCATTTTCTTTTCTTTTTTCCTTTCTGTCTTTTTTTTTCGTATTTTTCAACGATATTTTTTTCTTCTTACAAGTCACCTCCTTGTTTTTCTTTTTCATTTCAACTTTTATTTATATAGTTATTAATGTAATTAATTGATTTCGGCGAAAGGCGATTTCTTAAAAGACGGAAAATAGGACATAAAACTTCAATGGATGAATAAACCGTGTTGTTAACATTTAAATTTGAATTCGCTTGTCCCAAGACAATGTTTACAAAGTTACAAAGGATAGGAAATTGTGGATCGTTATGATTACTCACGTACTGAAGGTACACGGCACAAAGAAGAAGTAAAAAAAGAATATGGAGGGGGACGAGAAGAAGAATGAGGTGGAGGAGGAAGATAAGAAGGAGAGGAGATGAAGAAGAAGAATAAGGAGGAGGACCAGTATGGTGAGAAGAAGAAGAAGAAGAAGAAGAAGAAGAAGAGTAAAAAGGAGGAGGAGGACATGAAGAAGAAAAAAAAAGGAGGAGGAGGGTGAAAGTAATGAAGAAGGAGCATTTGAAGGAGGATGGGGAGAGGAGAAGAAGAAAGAAAGAAAGAAATAAGGAAAGAAAGAAAGAAAAGAAAAGAAGGAGGAAGATATGAAGAAGAAAAGAAGAAGAAAGAGGAGGAGGGGTAGAAGAAGAAGTAAAGAAGGAGAATTTGAAGTAGAAGAAGGAGGAGGAGAGGAAAAGAAGCATTATTCGGCGTAACTGGTATATATATATATATATATATATATATATATTGACAAAAACAAAACTGCTCACGGGCACGCTTGCGAATACTACACAACATAGGAAGTGTGTGTATGTGTGTTTGTGTGTATGTGTGTTTGTGTGTATGTGTGTATGTCTGTGTATGTGCATGTGTATACTAATTCCTTATGATAAAGCAGTATGTATATATGGAGAGGGAAGATATGTATGCGTACGCATGCTGACAAAAACACAAAAAAATGAAAATAGATCTAAGAACACACGGGAGTTATTAAAAGATAAGAATATAGATATTTTCCCCACCCTTTCTCGGACCAATCTTAACTGTTTTATTATCCTTCAAGCTGAATACTTTCACTGCCAGTTCAAGAAAACATTTGGGTCATTAACACATTAAAAGGGAATGTCTAATATCGAGAATATTTAACATTTAAATAACATAAGAGAAATTGATTCCTTTTAATAATATGTGGAAATATCCACTCTTTCCTTGATGAAGGTCACGAGATCGGAAACTCGTGCAGCAAAATAATGGAAAATAAAGCATAGTATATATTTTTTTTAAAAATCCACATTACAACCAACAACGTTTGCGGTTTCTCTGTTCTTTTTATTATACACACGTTTCTCTCGTTGGATCTACTATAACCTCTTCCCTTTACACACACACATACATACATACATACACACACACACGCACACACACACACACGCGCATATATATATATATATGAAGAAATATAGTTTTAACGTGTGCTATATTTATGAGATAAAGTGCTCAATATCAGAGATAGTGCATATGTAAATATAAACATAAAAGTGAACATTGAAGTCGACACTCAGAGGCGACAGGCTGTTTTATGTTAGTCAGCGCGACGATTGTGTCTAGCATGAAATAGCCTGTTGCCTCTGGGTGTTGAATTCAAGGTTCACTTTCATATATATATATATATATATATATATATATATATATATATATATATATATATATATATGTCTGAGTGAATAAATTACAGATATTAAGTCTGCTGATTTTTAACAAAATCCGTTCATTAAAGTTCATGTTAAAGGATGAGAGAAAAGTGCTATAGAAATTTAAACAGCTTTCGCACATTTCTCTCATCCTTTAACATCAATACACAGAAGGTTATTCGTGAGTATGAACGGAATTTGTTAAAAATTAGCAAACACGATATCTGTAATTTATTCAATAAGAAAAGCCTAAAAGAGAATTTATTTTGTCAAGGACACATGGCACTATGGATAAAGGCGTTAGTTAGATCCAGCTCCATCCTTCTTCAGGTGGTCGGAATGTCGAACTGGACCCTTTATTTCGCTCACTGGGGTAAACTGTTCTAGTTCCACATACCATGTTTAATGGATGATCTCAAGGACACATGGCACAGTGGATAAAGGCGTTAGTTAGATCCAGTGTCAGGACCCCAAGAGTGTGAGTTCAATACCTGGTTAAGGCAGTGGAGAACTTGGAGAGGGTAATTAACAGGAGATAACTGACATCCATTAAAGACGGCACGTGGAACTAGAACAGTCTCCCGCCGTCATTCCTTGCCGCGGTGGAGTATTTGCGTGCCCCAGTTATTTCAACTCCTACAGTGTCATCTACGGCGATAAAGTCGAGGAGGAGAGACCAGACTGAACGCGACCAATCCCGGAAGACCCCGACGGCGGAATAGGCAACGATCTACCCGAAGGCGGCGGAAGAGGGCAGCTCCAATCAGACTGGAATAACCAAGGTGAACCATGACAGACCAATCATCCGATAGCCCGACACAATCAGGTTTGTCAGATCTCGCACGTTTCAATCCTCTGTGTACCACGAGGGAGGCGCTTCTGGACAAGTCGCATCCCAACAGCAAATTTACGCGAATGACATCTTGAAACTCTCTTTGATTCACAGACATCTCCGCCATCGTTTACCAGAGTGGAGAGAGGGAATGGGAAGAGAGGATGACGATCTCGATGATCGGATGCGAGAAGGTGCCCACAATGTTTCAAGCAAGGATGTTTAGTCTATACTATACCAATCTATTCTGTTTGTTTAAGGTAGAAATCAGCCCGAAAACACCGAGCCCAACCTTCAAACATGCTGCTCCCTTGTTAGTGGATCAGAGGTTGGCAAAACCCGGCACCTGAGCCACATCCGGCCCGCCAACTTTAACAACTTTACACAAATTATTTAAGTAATTTGTGGAGCAAATAGCAGAAAAATATCAGTTGGATTTAATCAACTTACAATGCGACGAAGTTTTAAAATCAAAATGTAACTGCGAATCCATTGCTGACTTCTACAAGAAATATGTTTTCCCAATCGGAAGATATAAAAGCCTATTGAATGGTATCATTATTTGGAAGTACATGTGCTTGTGAACAACATTTCTGAAAATGAAATATACTAAAATCGTTTTTCGAACAAGTTTGGGTGATGACCACCTGGATAATGTTTTGCACCTGTTGGACGACAAATATTTCACCTGATGTGGAGAAGTTATCGATAAGCAGAAACAAATGTCTCATTAATTTGCCATTTTTAACTGTATTTCATTTGTAGTAAGAAATTTGTATTTTTTGTTGATTGTATTAGTTGTTATCCTTTTATACCTGCAATAAAATAAGGAACCTTGTTTAAATAATATAACATTAACTTTGTTGTTTTTTCTTTAAACCTCCAGGCCAAGGCAGTTTTCTGGACGTATTGGTCAGGGGTCGAGACAAATTATTATAGTAAGTTTGATATCATGGCTCTCCTCCAAGTCACTGTATAAGTTTCTGGCCCTCTCACTCCAAAAGATTGCTGGCCACTGTAGTAGATCAATGATCGCAGATAGCAAAACGGTGTTTTATGATTCTTCTCCAGTCGATTTGAAATTCTCTTCGATGTATTGTCTTACATGATGTGTACGCTCCGGTAACCCTGTCCTCTACCGTTTATTTTCGAACCGGATATTAGAAATTATCTCCTGTCCTGCTGAGATAGGTGGACAGATACATTTCTGAAGGAGGTTAATTCAAGATGAACACCAACGATTCAACTTGATAGCTATGCTGATGGCACAATCATTTGCTCTTGTCTCGGTAGTAAGTTTGATCAGTTTGATAAGGTCAAATTGGCGACTGATGTCAAAAACGACCATCAATCTGCTGTTAACTAGCGCAAGGAATAGATTGTTAATTTTAAAACCACCCCCAAAAAATCTTTTTTCATTGATCACCTTAAAAACACCTTCTTGCCTGCCATCAGTATGGCTGATGCTAACCTCCAGGAGAGTGACTAACCGTCTCAGGCTAACATTCTCGGTAGACATGATGTGGAAAGATTATATTGGATCTAATCCGAGTCGGCTGATAATAAACTTGGATCACTGTGTCGCGCTAAACATTTTTTCTCTATTGAGTAATTCTGCTACATAGGGTCCGATGAAGGAAAACATCTTTAATGGAGATGGAGATTTTTTGGAAAAATTGTTTTAAGAGAAAGATTTTAAAAATTTCAACCGACAGTAGCACTGCTCGATCAATGAATACCGTATATTTGCTTGTAAGGAAACGGTTAATATTAGGTTGGGGCAAAAATAATGGCGTAATAATGTCGTTTTTTGACGTTAAAAAATACGTCAAAAATGACATCATTACGTCATTATTTTTGCACCAACCTAATATTATCCAAAACATTGTCTGTGGAACATGTTTAAAAATCACGCCTCTTCTGACAAGCGGAACTCGGAAAGAACTTTCTCTTGGCTCGAATTATATATAGTTATTTTTGAAATATCGTTTATTTTATATTCTTTTACTTACACATAATTTCTTCATTCTTCAATTTTTCATTGGCTTTTTCATTCCGTATGGCTTTCTATTTTCTTCTTTGTTTCTTTTCTTCTTTCATCCGAGTTTGCTGTTTTTTTTTTTTATTAGGTTGGTGCAAAAATAAATGACGTAACAATGTCGTTTTTTGACGTTAAAAATACGTCAAAAAACGACATTATTACGTCATTATTTTTGCACCAACCTAATATATACATTATTTTTCACATTACCACAATTTCTCCTGGTTCTCTTTTGCTATTAAAACCCCTTTTTTTTTAATCAGGAATTGGTCTCATTTTCTTTATCTTTTTCCACTTGCTATTTTTTCTTTTCTTTTCGCTCCTCTTTCTGGCAAGCAGACATGTAAACTTAACCGAACGTTTCCCATCGATGTGACTACAATGCCAAGTCAGCACGGAAATTATATACAAGCAGCGATGAGAAATAATCTTGCCAGGAAGTGCTAAAAAGTTCTTCGCCTGACCAAAATGAGATTCAAAAAACAGATTCTGATATTTGGTCATGCAGTCAGATTTCTTACGGATTATCAGCCCTTTATTTCTTACGGGTTATCAGCCCTTTATTTCTTACGGATTATCAGCCCTTTATTTCGTACGGGTTATCAACCAACCCTTTGCAGGTTATTTAAACCAGAATATATTTAAATTTTTTTACTGTAATTTTTTTTTTTTTAGGTAATAATCATTTAGGGATAAAGTCTTAAAAATTAACCCATAGCAAGGGGAAAAGAGGGGGATCCATAAATTAAATTCAAGCAATCGAGAAACCTAGAAATATAGCACTAGGATGAAAATATTTAGCGAAAAGACATAGTGAAGATTTCCTACGTATTATCAACCCTTAACACACGGGTTATCAACCCTTTGCAGGTTATTTAAAGCCAGAAAATATTTTTATTTTTTATTGTAATATTTTTTTGATATAATAAACATTTAGTGATAAATTCTTAGAAATTAACACATAGGTGGGGGGAAAAGAGGAGGATCCATAAATTAAATTCAAGCAGTCGAGATACCAACAAGTAGAGCACTAGGAAAAATATTTACCAAAAAAACATAGTGAAGACACGTCATATCAGTGAGAAAGTGACTGAAGACGAGATAACAGTTTAAGACCGATTACGTAACAGACTCTTCTTTAGAATTTTCGAGAATTTCGAGTTATAGAACAGGAGCACCGGACAAGATGTCGCAACAATATTCAATGTGTAGTAGAATGCGTGTAAGTAAATATAACGAACCCAACTGGAATTGGATCTCCGATTAACAATTCCTAGCCATTATCGATTACACCACCTGCACATCCAAGCTTATGGCATATTTTTTTCCCAAGCTGTCACGCATTAAGGTACTGACCAGACTCGACGTTGCTCAACTACTGTGATTGAACTCAGGTCACTCGATAGGCGACAGTTTATCCAGCTTGAATGAAATCGTCAGGACACCAGAACTCCAACTTTCAGATCAATAACATGGAGACTGTGTTTAAGCATGAAACAGACTCTCTGAGCTTCGGTGTTGATATGTGCCCATTTTCATATTTTCATGCGTTCTCTCCATGATATTGAGCGATTTTATCCCTAAATAAGCCATATTTTCATCAGACACACACACATACACACACGCAAACACATATGAAGAAATATAGTCTATATTTACGGGATAAAGTGTTCAATATCAGAGAGAGAGAGAGAGAGAGAGAGAGAGAGAGAGCGTGTGTAAATTTAAAAGTGAACATAGAAGTCAACACTTCGAGGCGACGGGCTGTTTCATGTTAGATGCAATCGTGGCCCGAGGATTGCATCTAGTATGAAACAGACTAACGCCTCTAAGTGTTGATTTGTTTGTTCACTTATATATATATATATATATATATATATATATATATATATATATATATATAGAGAGAGAGAGAGAGAGAGAGAGAGAGAGAGCGAGATAGAAAGAGAAAGAGGGAGAGAGACAAGATGTGTCTATTTATTTTAAGTAAGTTCCTTTCATATTGTCTGATAAGCTTTATCAAACATTATCATTGAAAGACGAAAGGAAATCACCATATTGATACATGTTTAAATCTTATCTAAGCTTTCGGCTTACAGAAGCCATTATCAAAGATGACAATGACATTTTAAAAAATCAAACAATACACGGACGAAACAATAATGATAGTCTGTTTTTGTTGCATGAAAAATTTCAAAGCAACGAGAAACTCGTGTATTTAATGAAACTTGCATCAATGAAAAAATGCTGCCTAAATATGCACAATATATATATATATATATATATATATATATATATATATATATATATATATATATATATATATATATATATATGAAAAGTTATCGAATGCAAAAAACAAGTGATAAAGAACCAAGAAGTCATCCTCGAAATAACTGGACAAATACAACGAAAATCAGGATATATGCCCACAAGAATTCTGACTTGTTTTAAGAATATGTTTTCTTTTTTCTCTTTGCAGCTAACGACGAAGCAAAGTTTTCTCCCTGAATTATCTTGATGTACCATTTCGCATGAACCAAAACTGATTAGGCAAATATTATTTGAGGAATGGACTCGATTATTAGTCTAATTAATTAGAGGTTAATGAATCTGGAATATAAAATTTATAAATTACAAGAGGAAGGAGGAAAACCTACGCATTTGAAGGTCGAATATGTGTGCCGTGTAATACTTAACCTATTATGTATCATCTTAACCCAATTTATATAAAATACTATATTATTATGGATTTAGTCTATTCATTAGATAAACGAGCTGGGAATCTACAGCGTCTAGATAAATAAATACCAACTAAATACTTCACCTTCATGAAACAAGAGTGTCCACCGTGGAGTTAGTCTATCTACAATTTTGGGAGTCTATTTTTTTGGGGATATATAAAAACCATCAAGATACCTCAAATTAACATACAAGTCCCTCCCTTTTGGAATTTCAGTACTGGTTGACTATTGCATCTTAGTCAATAAAAACTAACTAGCTACCTCCAATTCACATACAAGACCATCCACTATGTATAGTTAGAATTCGTAGTTTACAATTACAAGCTCAACATGAGTCACTCAAATATCTCAACTTCACATACAAGACTTTCTCCTGTGAAGTCGGTCTACATACAATTATTGGTAGTCTATAGTGTAAAAATAACCCAGCCAAACACCTCATCTGCACATGCAAAACCTTCCACACTGAATTTAATTGTACTAAATGTACATTGTTCCATATACATTTCGACTCCCTATTTACATTTCATATTACAGTATTATGCAGTTACGCTCTGTACACTTATTTGTCATCTACAATCTGGGGAAACTATTTTTACAACGTTTCGGCCGTTGTACGCTCCGGCCTTCTTCAGGTAGTTGGAATGTCGAACTGAAATCTTTATTTCGCTCACTCGGGTAGACTGTTCTAGTTCCACGTGCCATGTTTAACGGATGTCAATTATCAGTTATCTACTGGTATTTCCCCTCTTTCAAGTTCTTCACAGCCTTAAGCGGGTATTGAACTCACGCTCTTTGGGTCCTTTCACTGGATCTAACTAACACCTTTATCCACTGCGCCATGTATCATTGAGGACATCTGTGTATGAATTTCTATAAACCAGGGTACTATAAGCCTAATGTCTTCAGCAACCATTTTTAACAGTGCTCATATTGCAATTTTTTTCTTATTATCGCTTTTCTCAGGCACTCCAGAGAAAAGGGATAATAGAACAACAAAAATAATAAATAATAAATAAATATGGCGACAAAGATGAGGACAATAGTCCGAATAATGTAAATAGTGTACATAATACATCATCTCAGAAATATAGACAGATACTTAAGGGCCGAAACGTTGTAATAAATATGGCGACAAAGATGAGGACAACAGTCCGAATAATGTAAATAGTGTACATAATACCTCATCTCAGAAATATAGACAGATACTGAAGGGCTGAAACGTTGTAATAAATATGGCGACAAAGATAAAGAATAATGTAAATAGTGTAAAAGCGTACATAATACCTAATCTCAGAAATATAGACTGGTACCATTTTTAATAATTTCACCACAAGAAGGCGATAAAGCCACTAAGACGTTCGTAGTAAGTGAGAGGTAAATAAACATAAAATCATTCTTAAGGAGGGAGAAGACAATAAAGGAACACAATTCAAAAAGAGAGAAGATCACCACTGACATTGTATTTCCATTTTTGAGGATCAAAGTTGACTGGAAAATAAAAAGCCAGAAGAGATCACCACAAGTATGAAGGGTGATAGAAGAAATTTCTAGCATATAATTTATGGTTACACCTAGTATTTTCAACTGTAAAATGATGAGACCTAACTACCAATCTAGTACTGCGCTAAAATACGTCAAGTCGAGGCATTTTAATACCAGTGGAAAATTTTTAGAAAACGCAATGAGTCGGTCTCCTGTAGGTTAGCATCAGCCATGCTGATGGAAAGCAAAATAATGTACCCTAATGCAATTAAAAGAGAACAGATTCGTTCTTGCTGCATTAAAAATAACAAGCTATTTCTTGTCCCAATTAATAACAGATTGATCTTTGTGTTCAACTGCAAATGCTTTTTTGCCAGTATTATGAAATTAAGTGAGCTGCAATTGCAGCCAGTCAGGTGTTTTCATTAAACATTAGCTATCCAGATACCAAAACTACACATATAAGGCTTGACTATTGAAATTTAATATTACAATATTGTGCTCTTTTGAATATTAAAATCGTGTACAACTTTAGAATAAACTTTTCACTTGTGTTCTCATACGACGGTGGACTAAAAACTTCATACGCTTAATATGAAGGAGTGATGCTAGAACTGTGAAATCTTGCATGGATTTTTTCAACTCTTCTTAGACCTTTGAAATTTTGTTAGACCTTTGAAATTTTGCCTGCGTTCGTTTCAACTCTTCTTATTAATAACTGCATTGTTTCTTTCCAGGTGTGAGGGTGGGCTGAAAGGTTCATAGGCTGACTATGAGGGAGTGATGCTAGAGCTGTAAAATCTTGCAAGCATTCATTTCAACTCTTCTTATTAATTGCATTGTTTCTTTTCAGGTACGAGGTTGAGTTGAAAAGTTCAAAGGCTCACTATGAAGGAGTTATGTTAGACATTTGAAATCTTGCATGCATTCATTTCAACTCTTATTAATTATTCAATGATTTCTTTCCAGGTAAACTAATATTTGACTATCCAAAGAAGACTGTTCATCTTGGTGGTAAAAATAAACTTCATCAACAGCTGATAAGACATCAGCATCACTGTGATACTTGTTCCTAACCAATTGCCAGTTCTAGTTGCAGAACAGTTGATAATCAACTCGGGAATCAAGGAGGCTTAACAACAAGTTCATAGTATTGCCCACTGAAGCAAGACGTCTTTCATCTATTTTCTTGACACTTTTTCTTGATTGACATTTCTAACTGCTTCAGCAAGATCTCAGTATGCCCTTTTTAAAAATAAACAATAAACACAATGCTTTTTGCATCCCCAAAATCCGAGGCCATCATTTCCTTTACAGATGAAAGAAACGAGAAGGAGGGGTGTTTCTACGGTACGAATTGTTTTATATTTTTTTTTTGTCTCTGACTCAAATTAATGAGAACCAGACTACTCATGGGTCAGAAAAGCATCAGGTAAACCAACTGAATATGCATCAAACAAAGGCAGATTATCCAATGATGTTATCAGTCTGGTATGCTTATGATTAGGTGTCAGAAAATCGTACACCCAACGAACAGAAACCTTCGTCATGACATCTTCATCGTGCTGAAGATTCGCATCTCTCTCCCGGGATAAACTAATAGCATTGGCTCTTAGATTTATATTCAATGGCTTGTCATCCATCATCACGTTATGAACACGATCAACGTTTACCTCGGTGGTGGAAGTTGCAGGACGTACAGACCGTGTGTCCCCTTAAAGAGTCTCCCATCCCCTGCTAAATTCAGCTACCCACTTTTGCACTGTCGATAAAGCTGGCGCGTTATCCCCTAATGTAGCAACCATGCAAGTATGAATCACCTTGGTGGGTGGGTGGGTGAACGTTTGTTTTTAGGCGCTTGATAGCACAACGATGTCAGATACAAGTTTACCTGTCAGGAAACAGTGTACGTATTGTTGAGTACAGTTGAAATTAATTCATGCACGATTTCATAGCTCAAGCATCAATCCTTCATAGTCAGCCTATGAACTTTTCAGCCCACTCTTGTATCGTGAAACAAAATATGCAGTCATTTATAAGAAGAGTTGAAATGAATTCCTGCAAAATTTCACAGATCTATCATCACTCGTTCATAGTCAGCCTATGAACTTTTCAGCCCACCCTTTTATCGTGAAAGAAACAATGCAGTCATTTATAAGAAGAGCTGAAATGAATGCATGCAAGATTTCACAGCTCTAGCATCACTCCTTCATATTCAGCCTCTGAAATTTTCAGCCCACCCTTGTACCGTAAAAGAAACAATGCAATCATTTATAAGAAGACTTGAAATTAATTCATGCAAGATTTCACAGCTCTAGCATCATTCCTTCATGGTCGTGAATGTTTACGCCCACCTGCGTAGAAACAAAATAGCATCAGCCTACAACAATCAATTAAAAAATTGTAATGATTGCTATCACAGACCAAAAGAAACTCTTAAATAAACAATCAGTACTTTTCTCAAAATGCAGACACGAAAACAAATCTTCACTAATTCACTCAAAAATCGAAAACTGAAAACGAACAAGAATAAAAGAATATAAATAAAATAAAATAAAATAAACAAAAAAAAAATCAATTAAAATAAATTAATCCAAACAAACAAATAAGTTAAATAAGTAAATAATAAACAAATTAACAAAGCGCGTAGGCGCAGATAATAACAACAGTAATAACGAACATGAATAAAATATTCAATAATAAATAAAAATAGCAGCAAATAACACTATAAAAAGCCAAAACACTGCATTCAGATCCACAAGTATCCCCACTCAATAGCCACTAGAATAAAACAAAACACAACCGTTATCGTCCACCAAAATAACCAGTAAAATAATACAATAGACTACTCACATTGCAATAGAATAGACTACTCACATTGCATCACTGACTTGCATATATAAATAGTCTAGCAAAACACAAAGAACATGCCGTGACAATAGCATTTAGCATGAAACAGATTGTTGCCTCTGGGTTACTTCAGTGTCCACTTGTTTTTTTGGAATGCATCCAATATTTATACTACCAAGGGTGGGTCCCAGCAGAGACGCTAGATATATTTTTGAATATACATCAAAAATATCCGATTGGACGGAAAATGGACCAATCAGCGATTTTGTAGCAAAGCTTGTTTTTGAACAAAGTGTAAGAACAAATTTACTATGGTGGAATGCGATATATAAATTGTCCTGTTATTTTTTAGTATGTATTTATTGAACAATTAGAGAAAATGTAGGCGTGGCACTATATATATATATATATATATATATATGTATGTATAGTCATCCACAGACAGACTGTTTCGCTGTATCATAGCTCTTCAGTGTCGCCAGACGTCCGATTGCTTCAGGATTTGGTATCAGTCAAAGATTTTTTCCCTAGGCTATCGACGTACTGCAGAGAGGAAGGGAAATTTTAACGTTTTCTATGCGAAATACATCAGTGGCCCAGAGAGCTCAATTCAATTCGGTTGAAGAGAAATGCGTTAATAGCGGTATGTCCCACTGTTTTTAAAATTAACCTTTTCTCAAGAGAGCTCAACCAAATTTCCCGGGAGCATATATATTGTCATCCACAGACAGACTGTTTCGCTGTATCACAGCTCATTAGTGTCACTAGAAGACTGATTGATTCAAACCGGGATTTGGTATCAGTCAAAGATTCTACTCCGAGCCTTTTGTCACAATGCAGTCAGGAAGAGAACTTTTAAGGTTTCTATGCGATATACGTCAGTGGCCCGGAGAGCTCAATTCAATTCGGTTGAAGATTTTGTGTAATGGTTGGGTGCACAAACGAACAAAAATTTTCTGATCTCCAGTGGTCGGATCTAATAAAGTAATTTAATTTATCTTCAAATGTCCCAAAGCATTTTATTGACATAGTTTTCTCTTTCATTCCAACTTGCAGAAGCCGCACATTATGTCATAGAGGCGAAACGCAGTATCACAGTGACGGGAACATCATATCGGCTGTTGATGACTTTTTCTACCAAGAGGATGAATGTTTCATTGCCAATAGGATCGAAGCACTGCAGCATGCACCGGTGGAAGAAGTGTGTGGACCACAAAGGACACTGTGTTAGTTTGGTTTGTTTTACGGCATATAAACCTCAATGGGTTATTTAATACCGACAAAATTTTTATTGCAGGTACTATTTTGTTTTGCCAAAAATTAATTTCTAATAATATTTTTCCTTCAAAAATGTACCAAAAATATTGTTGGTATTAGGTTGGTGCAAAAATAATGATGTAATAATGTCGTTTTTTACTTTAAAAATGCGTCAAAAAATGATATTATTACGTCATTATTTTTGCACCAACCTAATAATATATTTTCCTCAAAAGTCTATTGCTAGTAATGTTTATTTTTTATTTTTTAAAAACATTGTTGGTTATATTTTTTTCCAAAAATATATTGCTTTGCATTTTGTTTCTTAAAAAAATCATTGCTGGTAATAATGTTTTAAAGTATTTCTGGAATTAAAACCTATTTTTACACTTTCATAGTGTTTTTACTCCGGTTAACAATTTGCCCATAGCTGGAATCCCAACAGGTGCTACCACCCCGGGTTAGGGCGGACCTGGGAACACCAGCAATTAAGAGGGGGTTCCCTGCTCCTCAAAACATCCTGATCAGAGGCTTTACAGTTGGACGTAGTTTATCGTCTTAACCAGGACCCGGACGTAGTTCATCGTCATACCCAGGACATGGATGTAGTTTATCGTCATACACAGGACAGGATATATGTTAAAAATCAGACCATATTTAATCATATTATCAAAGTATCATGGTCAGACTCTGAATTTTTCAGTCCACCCTCGCATTTATCTAAAAGCATTTTTTAACAAATTGTTTTTTCTCGTGCAAAAACATTCTTTGTCTGATAATCTTTAAGATGCCTTATGTATTGTTTTATTGACAAACTCCTTTAAGTATGGCTTAGCGTGCGAGAAAGATCTCAAGATAATATCCATTAGAGACAGAAGTAGACAAGTCGTAGGACAGTGTGATTAATAAGCCTATGGCTTAATGCCTTCAACAGACTACAAGTAATAAGCGCGATTGCTAAATTATGGACATACATATATGTAGATATGTAACAGTTTGAGGCAAATGAATGACAAAGCGAAAAAAAAATTGTGCAATGGGTTTAGTCCTTTACAACTTCCTCGGACTAAAGTCATTTTATTCTGGGAGGGGAGGGGAATATAAAGTTTAATTTAAAATATAATTGTTAAATTTTACATCGGCAGGAAAACGATGAAGATGGTTTAGCCGTTTAAATTTTATACTTTTTGTCATGGGGTCTACCCCTTTTTTATACAAGTGGACTCGACCAGTGTGTACTTGTACTGCTGTCGGTGAATACACTGAGAGAGATATACTGATACCGTGATACAGTGAGAGTGTGAGGTAACCGCTTTGTAGGAGTCACAGTTGTGAGCACGGAAATTCAGAAGGAAGTCCTACATCGATACTGAATTTCCAAATTTGTATATATATATTATTATTGCTACTAACCGCATTTCTGGATCTACTAACCGTATTACCAATTGTATTATTACGTCAATACATTTATTTGCTATTTTTCATTCCTGCGTTTGTCATTCATTTGAGACTGGATTTCATCTCGGAATCCACAACACTTTTAAATTATAAATTTATTTTTTAAGGAAGGTCAGCACTTATAAATAGATTGTAGCAATGCAGTTTTTAACCAGTTTGTTAATCATTACCATGTGTTGAGGAGGTCTTGTCTTGGACTATAGAAATTTAGCTTAGTAAATAGCAAATAGTGAGGATTGTACTCACTAGTAGCAATGACTAGCAGCATGGCCCGGCGTTACCCGTGCTTGATTCAAAAATCGTACGATTCATACATCGCTATCACTTGACTTAAAATATTTTTGCCCTTCCTTGCCTTTAAAGGAGTGTCCTTTGCTGTGCTGATGTTGCTACATGCCTTACTTCTTGCCTATCTCACACTGCGAATTTTTTCTAAGCTCTATACTAAACATTAAACCTGTTACGAAAAAAGAACTAAACAAAATGAACACAAAACTATCAGCTTTAAAAAAGGACTCGTAACTGGAAAAACCGAATGAAAAAAGAATGTTAACAACAAATACTTTTTTACACCCTACCCAGTTCTGCAGAATCAGAATCAACGTTGAGTGAATGAGCCAGTTAGAGTAAAGTGTCATGCAGATTTAAATTTTCCCAATTGTGACGAATGCAGCTATCGATTTTTTTTGCATGCTAGCATGCTAGTTAACATTCGTGTCAGCCAGCTATAGGCTCTCACTCTGGCCAGTAGAAAATGGCCGTAACCTACATGAAAACTGCCGTAGAAGCATGAAAAAATCGATTATTTCCATTATCGATGGGAGTTGGGAAATGCAAAGTCAGTCTTGGCCTTCCCACTAACTTGGAGCCTGTGCATGTAAATTTTGGTGCAAATCCGTCGAAAATTGCGGCCGTGCATTCGACACACACACACACACACACACACACACACACACACACATCCTGCCTTTATAGAGATTTTCAAAACAATTGTGTTAACCATTACCATACATTGAGGATGCCGTGTATTGGACAATATATATAAATACCTTTTACTAGCATAATTTACATTATTCGGAGTGTTATCCTCATCTTCATTGCCATTTTCACAACGTTTCGGCTGCTGTACGCTCCGGCCTTCTTCAGGTGATTGGATCTTGGAGATGAGGTATTATGATTACTTGCATTATTTACATTATTCCGACTGTTATCCTCATCTTCATTGGCATATTCACAACGTTTCGGCCGTTGCACGCTCCGGCCTTTATGTCTATGTCTCACTATATATCTGTCTATATCTCTGAGATGAGGTATTATGATTACTTGCATTATTTACATTATTCCGACTGTTATCCTGACCTTCATTGGCATATTCACAACGTTTCGGCTGTTGCACGCTCCGGCCTTCTTCAGGTGATTGGATCTCGGAGATGAAGTATTATGATTACTTGCATTATTTACATTATTCCGACTGTTATCCTGACCTTCATTGGCATATTCACAACGTTTAGGCCGTTGCACGCTCCGGCCTTCTTCAGGTGATTGGAATTTCGAACTGAATCCATTATTTCATCCACCGGGATAGAGTGTTCTAGTTCCACGTGTTATGCCTCTTCCAGATATTCAATATGAACGCATGCAAGATTTCTCAGGTCTAGAATCATTCCTTCCCCGTCATCCTGTAAAACTTCCAAACCAGCCTCGTAAGAAACTTCAAAAGTTTACAAATGTGTTTTATACCATTTATCTTTTCAAACTGATTGCAATACACCAATTCAATACTTGATAATCATCAATAAACTAGATGTCTTTTCATTCGCAAAATCACGGCTCTTTTATGTAGTATCTTTTTTTCTACTTTTCTTAATAGATGATATTTTAGATGGAGTCTTCATTGCGCAAACCTTCTTCTAATCTCTTACGACATGTTGGTTGTCATGTATAATTAAAAACATTGACTTTCTAAGCACGAGAATTTGGGAGTTTTATCATGACGTCGAGTATGTGTCGTCTCGGTCCGACAACGTTTTCTTTCTCATTGACACTTTTAGTATGCAAGTAGTCAAGACTTCAGTTGAACTCATTATTTTTATTACCCAAGTTGCCAAATATAAACAACGTTTCGGCCTTTCAGTACACATTCATGTACACTATTTACATTATTCGGACTATTGTCCTCATATTTGTCGCCATATTAAATTAAAACGTTTCGGCCTTTCAGTATCTGTCTATATTTCTGAGACAAGGTATTATGTACACTATTTACATTATTTGGACTATTGTCCTCATCTTTCTCCCCATATTTATTACAACGTTTCGGCCCTACAGTATCTGTCTATATTTCTGAGATGAGGTATTATGTACACTATTTACATTATTCGGACTATTGTCCTCATCTTTCTCCCCATATTTATTACAACATTTCGGCCCTTCAGTATCTGTCTATATTTCTGAGATGAGGTATTATGTACACTATTTACATTATTCGGACTATTGTCCTCATCTTTCTCGCCATATTTATTACAACATTTCGGCCCTTCAGTATCTGTCTATATTTCTGAGACAAGGTATTATGTACACTATTTACATTATTTGGACTATTGTCCTCATCTTTGTCACCATATTTATTACAACGTTTCGGCCTTTCAGTATCTGTCTATATTTCTGAGACAAGGTATTATGTACACTATTTACATTATTTGGACTATTGTCCTCATCTTTGTCACCATATTTATTACAACGTTTCGGCCATTCATTATCTCCCGATATTTCTAAGATGAGGTATTATGTACATTATTTACATTATTCGGACTATTGTCCGCATCTTTGTCACCATATTTATTACAACGTTTTGGCCCTTCAGTATATGTCTATATTTCTGAGACAAGGTATTATGTGCACTATTTACATTATTTGGACTATTGTCCTCATCTTTGTTACCATATTTATTACAACGTTTCGGCCGTTGTACGCTCCGGCCTTCTTTCTCTTCCCTATCATTTTCCTCCATTCTCGTCACTTCTCTGACTCCTATATTTTATGACCACATTGAAACAACTTTTCCCTCCAAGAGCACTGAATTTAAGCAACATAAAACCTAGCCAGTACTTAGGTGGCTGACTGAATGAAAATAGCAGATGCTGCAAGCTTGGATGTCCGGTGGCTTAAGAGGAAATCGCTTTCTAATTCCCATTGGGTTCGTCATATTGCCTTAGGTGCAAAATCCCCTTAGGAAAGGCATGAATCCACATCTGCACCGTGTATCTATGCGTTAATTGGCAAGACCTTTGTCAATAAACTATTATTAACTCCCCAAAATACAAATTCTTAAAATGAAAAAATATTTTCTAGTTTTAAATAACATGCAATTCTTTCTTTCTTTTTTTCTTGCTTTTTCTTCTTTTTTCTCTTTATTTCTTGCTCTTCGTTTCTATTCTCTTTCTTTCTCTCCCATTCATCTCATGCTCATAATACCTCTCTCCTCTCATCATTCTCTCAGCGTTTCTTTTCTTCTTTCTCCTCTATCTTTTATTTCTTCTTTTTTTTTTTTTTCTTTTTTTCACATTATAAACTTTCTCGCGTCTGTTTTCATTCCAATTTCCCCGACATTTCTCTTTGGAGATTTTGAAATGGAGCCAATTGCCATTTTCCTCTCAAATTATTCCAAAACAAGCTCCGCCAATAATAAGAGAATTATTTCTCTTAGAATTATTATTAATATTACCAAAATTTATTCTTAAACCTCTTATTAATTGCCTTTCTCTAAATGTTGTTTGCAGTGAAATCTCCAAACTTACAAATCAACAGACAACAATCCCCTCATTTTCGTTTAATCACTTCGCCCCAAGCAAGGCAATAAAGCCACTAGGATCCAAGGGGTTACTGAGTTTAATAGAATATGAGAAAAACTACTATTAATGAGAGAGGACAATAAAAGAACTGGAATTAAAAAGACAGAAGATAACGATTGACATTGCATTTAAATTTTTGAAGATCAAAGGGAATAAAGCCACTAGGATTCAAAGGGTTACTGAGTGTTAGAGAATATGAGAAAAACTACTATTAATGATAGAGGACAATAAAAGAACAAGTATTAAGAGGACAGGAGATAACGATTGACATTACATTTAATTTTTTGAAGATCAAAGGCAATAAAGCCACTAGGATGCAAGGGGTTACTGAGTGTTAGAGAATATGAGAAAAACTACTATTAATGAAAGAGGACAATAAAAGAACTGGAATTAAGAAGACACAAGATAACGATTGACATTGCATTTAAATTTCTGAAGTTCAAAGGCAATAAAGCCACTGGGATGCAAGGGGTTACTGAGTGTTAGAGAATATGAGAAAAAGGCAATAAAGCTAGAATGCATTTGAAGATCAAAGTTGACTTGGAAGGAAGAAGCTGGAAGATAGTTCTACAGTCGAGAATTACGATAAAAGAAACTGTAGAACTTCAGGTTAGATCAAGCCATGTCAACTGTAAAATGATCAGATCTTGCCTCAATACTTGTACTTCGTTCAAATATATAAATTCTAGGTACCATAGAGCAAAGATCACGAGAACAATTGAAATTATTTATAGAAAATACACAGTGAAGCAACATAAATGCGGGGGGGAAAGACACTGAAGCCAATGATATAAGGTCAGGAGCAATGACACACCAGATAATTCTTTGTATTTTTTCCGAAGTCTTTAAATATATGGAAGGAGTACTAGAACATATATGGTAACAATATTCATAGCAGAGGTAAATAACATTTACAACAAATTTAATATAGGCTATAATTCAAAACAAAAAAAATCTAGAGAGTAGGCTACTTTAGTATAGTTTCCTACAAAACCGCAAGTTGCTACAAAAGCAAAACATTTACATAATCGATTCCTCTTCTTAAATAGCCACATGAAATGGAGATTTTTCATCTAGATGTTATGCATATATACAATAAATTGAAGAAAATATATAAACTATGCGCTGTATACAATTATATACAATTCCATCCCGATGGCTGCTCGGTCAATGAATGCCGAATGTTTCATTATAAGGAAACGGCTAATATTACCATTTGCATTAGAGATGAGGAGAGGAGAACAGATACTACACTTTGATCCCATCCCGATGGCTTGGGAATGAAGAAAAGCGTGACGAGTAGCACTGGCTGCTCGGTCAATGAATGTTGAATGTTTCATTATGAGGAAATGGCTAAAATTACTATTAGAGATGAGGAAAACAGATACTCTACTTTGATCCTAGTCCGATGGCCAGGGAGTGAAGAAAAGCGTAAAGAGTAGCACTGGCTGCTCGGTCAATGAATGTCGAATGTTTCATTATAAGGAAACTGCTAATATTACCATTAGCATTAGAGATGAGGAGAACAGATACTACACTTTGATCCCAATCCGATGGCCAAGGAGTGAAGAAAAGCGTAAAGAGTAGCACTGGCTGCTCGGTCAATGAATGCCGAATGTTTCATTATAAGGAAATGGCTAATATTAACATTACCATTAGAGATGACGAGAACAGATACTACACTTTGATCCCAATCCGATGGCCAGGGAGTGAGGAAAAGCGTAAAGAGTATCACTGGCTGCTCGGTCAATGAATGCCGAATGTTTCATTATAAGGAAACGGCTAATATTACCATCCCAACCCGATGGCCAGGAATTGAAGAAAATTGTAAAGAGTAGCACTGGCTTCTCGGTCAATGAATGCTAAATGTTTCCTTATAAGGAAACGGCTAATATTACCATTAATATAACCGTTAATATATGCTTCAACGCTTTCCTTAGTATCCTAGTTCATGATATGCATACTGTTTTGTTTTTTCCTTCGTTGGATCTATCTCGAAATTCTATTCTGGATTAGACCAGGTATTTCAACTATAATGAGCATATTTCACACCAACATATTCAAATGATTTGCTTTCGTTTACTGCCACGGTTTAGACATTTTTCTTGGCCTTTTCCTTTCTATTGACTTAATCCGTGATCTTTGAGCACAGCGATACCAATGAGCTAACAAAATAATGTTTCCCATATTTCGATGTTGCCTTCTGGCCGAGATTAAAAAATTGAACCATTTTTATTGAGGCTTTTGGATATACGATTCATTTTATGATCCTAAAATCAAAATTGTTTACACATTTTCCCCTTTGGATCCCATCAAGCTTATCTCTTCCCCGATTTATGGATTAAATAGTCGGACGTTTATCTGAGAGAAAAACAAAACAAATCATATTATCTCCTAAAACGTTTTAATGAAATATTCACTCTCAATAAAAAGCTAATGTTTTTTACAAGCCCCCTCCGCAAAATATTCTTCGGCTTTAAATAATCCAATAAGCGGTAGATAAAATAAATCAGTCAATAAACACATCTCGTTGATTAGAGGATTAAATATTGGATATATTATATTACTGGTGCGTTTTATATCTCTCTTAGCCTTAGAATAGTTTATTATTATGACTGTACAAATAGTGTTTCAGTTTCTCTCTTTAAATGCCCTCTGCTCAACCATGTCTCACTCATCCTATCTGCAATTCATCTTCCTTGTTTGTTCAAACGCCTGGCATTATCATTTCTCTTATCTTGCACAATATCACTTACCCTTTAAAGATTATCACCTGTAAAATATATAAAGAATCATGTTGGTGGTATATTAGCAGTATGATTGTTTGTATTATCATTATGAATGCATGCAGTTGTTATCTTAAAGGCAATCACAAGAGACTTACTGCAGTGCCAGACTAATTGCTTTTCGATATTCAGTGATTTGCCAGGATTTCCATTTTTTTCTGTAATTATAAATAATAATTTGTTGTTTCTTCTCCAATATTGGCAAATGTTTTCTAGAATAAAAATAAGATTTAAAGTAAAAAAAAAACAAAATAACTACACAATTACTAATATAAACCATGCTCGATTCCCATGATAATAATTTCTTAAAGCGGCTTAAAAATTGTTTTCCTAAAATGCTTTTGTTCTCTGTTATGATACGACACCGAGACGTTGTCATTCAGCAATACCCTTACCTCAAGCGTCCATAGTTCCGAATCACGCGCACTCATGAAAATCGAGAGGGGTGCACTGGTCCGATCTTGTGTTCAAAGACGGGGATCGGTCAACCGAACATCCACCCTAACATCGATCAACGCTGTGTTCGATTGCTCCAGCGGCGACATGATGATCGGTTCGTCCGGTGTTAACTAACTATTGGTCCTGTCATCTGCAAACTGGCGACAGCCACGCGCCCTCTGGTACGTCGTTGTCTGCCAGAACTACCAGCAGATTAATCTGACCTTGGAGGTTAATCTAACAATTTGCCATAATACTGTCAGAGCTAGACGAACCAGGTGGCTCGCCTGAGATTTCCTAGCAATAGTACCAGCAGCTTCGGTTATTATTCACGGAAGAAAAAATGTTTCTTTGTAACTTCCTGTGCCAGTGCGTACCAAACTTAATGGTAGTTCCTTCTGCCTAGTGGGTCACGGGTTCGAATCTTGACAGGGTACGTAATTTTTTCCTTTAATAAGATTTCTCGAGCATTCAGATAGGTAAATTAAAATAAACAAATATACTGTTTAATAAATAAACGGGGCTTCTACTCAAATACGAGTATCCACTAAAAATGACGTTTGAAGCGATAAAAAATCTTTAAGATTAATAAAAATTCATTATTTTCTTAAAAATTCTCTGTTTACGTTTGGATATAAAACCGGGAAGATATGAAAAATTTTGGAAGAGGACGATAGAATTTTCACTTAAAGAAACAAATATCTTCTTAATCATTTCCTTGTGGCTCAATTGATTCGAGCGTACATATTTAACGATATGTCTTCCTCTTCCACGATGAGCGCAGGTTCGAATCATGGAGAGACTGCAAAACTTTTTTTTTTTTTAAATAAATTTTCCCGAACATTAAGACCGTTAGAAGAAAATAAATAATGATACTGTTTAATAAATAAATCTAACGTCTACTCAAATATGGGTAGCCACTAAAAATAACGTTTAATGTGATGCCAAATCGCTCGAGTTTCGACCCCGGTTTGAAGCATATATGTAGCTGACTTGCTCTCATTCGCCGATTGAGTACTATGGTATGTGATTATAACGTATCTCTCTCCAGTTACGAAATGAGCATTTTCGCTGCTGATTTGGTGTTTATATACATCACATATATAATACGCTAAAAGATTCCCTGGAGTGCGCCGTCAGTTTAGGCGGTGGAGTCTCTGACTGATGCCAAATAGGTCAAGTTTCGATCTCGGCTTTAAGCAATCGGATGTCTAGCCACACTGATGAGCTGTGATACAGCGAAACAGGCTTGTATGTGCATATTTATGTAACAGAAAAACTAAGCAAGTGTTAGATTAAGCTCTGAACCATTGTATTTTAGAAATGATTTACGATATCTTAATGGAATTCTCCAAGATTCTTTTTTACACTATTGGAATCTACTTCGAGCAATAAGAATGTATAATTACTCTCTAAGCTTAACAGAAGAATCCTGACGAAATTTGGGCACCTCAATGTGGTGTAATGGCTAGCAAACTTGTTTTGCTAGAACAATTACGACAGAGCAGTGAGTTCGATCCTCAATGGGTGCCCCTTAATTTCGGCCTTGTGCCACATCTAAGCTACACTTGAAAAATCACTATATCGCGATAAAATCGATTCTAAGAAAATGACATGTTCATTATTAACTAATCATAATTAAGGATAGAAAGTTCATGGAGGATTGCAATAAAGTTCAAACTTGAATAACATTCGAACATATATATTATTCCAAGATCCTTTTTCAACTAATTCAAGATTACTTTCGCCCTTTAACCTTCCAATTTTATGTCCTGAAATAACAAGTTGCTTCTCAGGTTTCTCATAAGATTTTATTTTCAAGTCGTTTTTTTTACTGCTCTTTGAACTGGTATAGCTGAAACTTCTCTCTCACGTGTCAACCTTCATATGGATTGGGTTGGATCTTTTCAAATTGATCTCTTTAGCTCTAAGTTGAAATGATGATCCCTCTTCCAGTTGTGACCTCCTGATCTAGTTTTCCTCTCTACTGTTCTCTTTTTTAAACTTATTGTGTGTTCTCTTGATGGTTTTTTTTTTTATGGACTTTGAAGATGGAAGCCAGAGTATGAATGTCGGTAGCATTACTGAATGCATGAATGGTATTTTTTCTCTCATCATTGCTCTGTGAAGAAAACAGTTGGGCTGACACAAAACGATGTTAACATGTTCTCTTTCTAGCCGTTTTTAAGGGTTTTTTTCTCATGACAAATGGTGCCATAAGGCTGGACGTCTTATCTGAAAACCTGGTAAAAACGAAACCTAGTTTAGTGTTTTTTTATTTATTTATTTATTTTATTTTTTTAGATATTAAATATTGTGTGGGACGGATAGTTATGCTGCTACAAAATTTGGATAACTTTTCTGTTACACACGGTATATATTTATTTATTTCGACAAAAGAATTCCTTTGCGCACATTTAATTAAACTTAACCGACAATATAAGCATATTTAATATTTTACTGTAATTTCTAATTATGGAAAAAAACTTTTCAAATATATGTTGTTTATTCGAGGACTTTCGAACTTCTTGACTATTTTCAAGACGTAAATGTTCTCAGCATCAGAAAGAAACTTTAGAAACATACACACACACGCACACACACACACGCACACATACAGACGGAAGTTACTCGTAGTCCTTTCTAAGTAGTTATTAGATTAGAGATTACTCGAGAACACTGAGTGCACTCAGCACCTCCATACAAAATGTTTCAGCATTGATTTAATGTGGTTTCTCAAACATTCAGGCCAGTGGAAGAAAATAAATAAATATACTGTTTAATAAATAAACGCGGCATCTACTCAAATATGGGTATCCACTAAAATTAATATTGTTCCTTCAGAGAGGGTCACAATTTTCCTCCACTTAATTCGATCTTGCGCAAGTCGCAGAGTCTGGAACTATAATAGTTGGCGTTCCTTTTTCTCGGCTCGTGTTTAAGCCTAATGCGCCATGTCATTTTATACGACCCCTTTTGGAACCTAGAGGTATCCAGTTCAGAGCAACATTGGCTGGGCACCTGTCAGGTAATCCCAAGATATGCCAGGGCAAATATATACACGTACCTGCCACCATTACACTAAGTTTTCTAGAATTTTCATTTCTTAGCATGTCCTCGATCCTGATTCTGTCTCTGCAAGACATTTTTATGATTTTGTGAAGCCATATTAAATCGAATACATCTAAGAGTTGGATAACATTTGTAACGGATTGTTTTTATCAAGTAAGGCGATAAAGCCACTAAGAAATAATGGGTTACTGAATGTGAAAGAATATGGGAAAATATTTAGGATAGATTATATTAAAAGAAAAAGGTATCAAATAAACAGAGGGTAACAACTGACATTGCATTACAATTTAGAAGATTAAAATTAACGGGGAAGCAAGAAGCCAGAAGAGAGTTCCTGAAGCAAGAATCGCGAGAGAACTATTTTAACCGTGGTTCTTTCTGCCCAGTGGGCTGGGGCGTAGGTTCAAATCCTGCCGGAGAATACATATTTTCTTTAATAAGATTTCTCGCACATTCGGGCGGGTAAACGAAAATAAATACTGTTTAATAAATAAACGGAGCGTCTACTCAAAAACTGGTATCCATTAAATTTAAAAGTGAGGGTCACAATTTTCCTCCACTTCGTTCGATCTTGGGCTAGTCGCAGAGTCTAGAACTAGTTGAAATTTCTTTTTCTCAGTTCTTGTTTAAGCCTAATGCGCCATTTCATATTATACGACCCCTCTTTGGAACGAAGAGGTACCCAGTTCAGAGTAATTATTTTTTTTAAATTTATTTCTTAAAGAATATATTTATTTATTTTTGTCTATCGGCCGGGATGTTAGAGAAATCTCATTAAAATATATATATATATTCTCCACCAGGTTTCGAACCATTTTAGTTCTGTAGCTCAATTGGTGAGAGAATGTCAGGTCTAACAGTGGCTCTCTGTGCCGAAGGAGTGGGGCGTAGGTTCGAATCCTGCCGGAGAACATATATTTTCTTTAATAAGCTTTCTTGCACATTCTGGTGGGCAAACGAAAATAAATAAATATAGTGTTTAATAAATAAACGGAACGTCTTTTCAAATATGAGTATCGACTTTAAGATAGTAACAGATTTATTACTAAAGACATCAACTAAATATTCCAAGAAGTTGAAAGTTTATGACACTGAACTATTTTTTTTAGAATACCCCAACTAATGCAGCGATCAGTGTAGCTTGTTGCTTAATAGGGTTGTTGTAAAAGAAGTAATAAAAACAGATTATGATGATAGACAATGACTGGCCCCAAACTTGAAAAGAGTGAACCTCTCTGTACGAATCTTCAACAGAGTACCTGTTCTTAAGAAGAAACTTTCAGAATTGAATTTCATTCTTAGCAATTAATACGAAGGGGATATGGATGGTTATTCAAACTGTACGTGGTCTAGGGGGCTTTAGGTTTTAAAAGGCCTTAATTCTGCAACTAATGGATTTAGGTCATCAAAACATTTACCATGGAAATAGCGATGTACTAATTAATGATAGATTTTCAACGGTTTTTTTTATGAGCCAAAAAGTTTATTAAGACATTTTTATTATTTTGTATGGGATTATCTTTTGCTTATCATATAAATCTATCAGGCTGGGTCATAATTAATTTCCTTTTCGTGAAACCAGATGAAAAAAGAATATAAATGATTTTCGGAAAGTTTTTGTGTACTTTTCCAATCATCTGGCAGTCAGTTACACATGCTTAGGCGAACATGTATCTTTCGATATATGACTGACAAGGCAGATGTCTTTCCTCGCAGTAGGTTAACATTTTTTCTGTGCTAGAGCAGTTGCCATGCAAGGCTATAGAATATAGTCTGTTACCCATAGCTACAAGGGAGAAGAGGATTCATATCTTTACCAAAGGGTATTAGCACGTAAGTGGATGTAATGGTTTCGAATGGAAAGTCAGTCAGTTATGTGACATGTGTGATACATGCTTAAGCGATCATGTATCTTTCGATACATGCCTGACGAGGCAGATTTTTTCTCGCAGTAGGTTGTCATTTCTTTCTGCGGTAGACCAGTTGCCATTTCTTTCTGCGGTAGACCAGTTGCCATCCAAGGGTATAGAACACAGTCTGTTACCTATAGCTGCCGGGGAGAAGAAGTAGATTCCTACCTTTCCCAATGTTATTAGCAAATAAGTGATTGTAATGGATGCGACTGAAATTCGAACTCGGCTCTCCGATATCTTAATCCAAACCGCTACCAATTACTCCTTTCCTCCTTTCTAATCATGCTTTTGATATTTCAGATTTCTTCTCAATATGGCTTTAAATGAAGACCGTGTATTTCTTGTCGAACACGTTTTTCAAGAATATAATCTATACACAGATTTGGTAGAACAGTGTTTAATTTTCAGATGCGCATCAGAATGCAAATTGTAACCTTGTTGATAACTTTCGGAAAACAGGATCAGTGGACTATATCAAACGTTGTGGAAGGCCAGTAAAGCTATTGGAGGAGAAACTGTAGGTTATTTTTGACAGTATGCAGCAGAGTCCAAGAAAACTATGAAGAAAGTTAGCGTGGTAGCAAGATATTGCTCTTGGACCTGCTCATAGAAAAACATTGAAACTCTTCTCATTCAAAATGTTTGTAATACAAAAACTGTAAGCAACAGATCGCGGTAATCAGAAACAAAATATTAAGGATCCAAGCCTGCTTAAGGGATCTCACTTTCAATATTTATATTCTGCTCCTGTATTTTATATTAAAAACTGTTTGTTAATAAAAAAAATATTAGGGCATAGTGACTTTGCGAACACCTTGTATAATACTAAATATCATACATAGCGTAGAAGTATAAATTTGAAGTAAACTAACTTTAGTATTTGCAGGGCAATGGCCGCGTACATGGTGTACGAAAGAATCAATCCCTTAAAATGACACTTATAATTAACGTCAGGAAGAAACATTTGAAATTTCTAGGATTCATAATGAGGAAAAATGATAAAATCTGACACTCACAGGAGATATTGTAAGTGAGATGGATAGAGGAAAACAACGTAGCATCACCTACCTAACTACCTTGTGTACATTTTTGGCAGAACATGATTTAGGAGACAGAGCAAACAACTATAATTTAATAGGAGCGACAAAGGACAGGACGTTGTGGAGACCTATGATCTCCAAAGTCCTGAAAGATTGAATTTGCATAACATAATGTTATGAGAATCCAAGAAAGAGAGTAACGCTTTGGTGAAAATAAGAAAAAAAAATATTTAGTGTATACAGTCAGTTTGTCATTACTAACTAGCAATGTCGTGGTAGGATGAACCCAGCCAGGGGCGTTCATAGACTTTGATAATAAAGCTAGTGGTGGAAAGCAATTAACGGCAAATTAGTCGGGAATTAGTGAAGATTGTAAACCCCTAACAATAGACCATACAAAAACATAGGGAAAAGCAGAAAATTTGGTGCTTCCTTTCCGTACACTTTTAGCGAAAAGAACAAAGGAGATTGTTTAACTATATCGCATTGTTCCCTTACACAAATGAAAAAAAGCTGACCATTAAATATCTCACAACAACTGATAAAACATGGTTTACTAACGACACTGTTCGCAATGATTTGACAAGAATAGGTTTCAACAATCATCCTCCAAATCTGAGCGCTCCAAATTTCGAAGCAAATGTGGATTATTTTCAGGCTTTTTTCTTGCCGAAAAATCGAACATATTTCACTGGCTTATGTTACCTGAGTCAATAATTATAACGTCACACAAAGTAGACATATTTTCGTTTTTAATAAGAATCCGCCGTATAAGTATGTAATGTATGCATATATATATTGATATATATATATATATATATATATATATATATATATATATATATATATATATATATATATATATATATTAGGTTAGTGCAAAAATAATGACGTAATAATGTCGTTTTTTGAAGTTAAAAAATACGTCAAAAACGACATTATTACGTCATTATTTTTGCACTAACCTAATATTAGGTTGGTGCAAAAATATTGTAGGTTTTTGACGTATTTTTAACATTATTTTTGCACCAACCTAATATATATATATATATATATATATATATATATATATATATATATATATATATATATATATATATATATATAGCTATTTTTAAGATAGTATTTACATTATTCGGACTATTGCCCTCATCTTTGTCCCGATATTTATTACAACGTTTCGGGCTTCTTCAGGTTTTTGGAATGTTGAAAATGAACCCTTTGTTTTGCTCAAGGCGTTAGTTAGATCCACTGACATGGCCCAAAGAGTGTGAGTTACGGTTAAGGCAAGTGGAGAACGTTCAGAAGGGAATTAACAAGAGATAACTGATAACTGACATCCATTAGACATGGCGTGTGGAACTAGAACAGTCTACCCCAGTGAGCAAAATAAAGTGTTTAGTTCAACATTCCAAATACCTGAAGAATGCCGGAACGTACAACGGTCGAAACGTTGTAATAAATATGGAGACAAAAATGAGGACAATAGTCCGAATAATGATAATAATGTAGATAATACATCATCTCAGAAATATAGACAGATATTTTTAAGATGTTTTAATATCCTATATATATATATATATATATATATATATATATATATATATATATGAAGAAATATAGTTTTAAGATGAGCTATATTTATGGGATAAAGTGCTCAATATCAGAGATAGAGCGTGTGTAAATATAAAAGTGAACATAGAAGTCAACACTCAGAGGCGACAGTCTGTTTCATGATGATTGCATGCCTGACGATTACATGTAGCATGAAACAGACTGTCGCCTCATATTACGAGTCCTTATATATGACTAAAGTTCTCCGTATTCAGGGCGAGGCTGGAAGAGATTTATCTTTTACCCATACCGGAAATCGAACCCAAGTCATCTGCTTCGTTTCTCACACCGATAATTTATATAACACGCTCTAACTGAACATTGTCGTCTTTAGACAATTTCTATTAGTTTAATTTCGGCCTCAAAGTAAATTACAGTCGACGTTCAACACAGCTCATTATTCCTTCAGGTGAAAGAAGAAAAAATCCATTTGTCACGCGATAAATCCGTTGTACTTTTCATATTATTGCAAAAGTTGAAACCATTTATTTTAGTCGTCATTTACTGAAATTAATAAACTAAACTAAAATCTCCTCGCATTTCTGTGAAACATTTGCCGTCTCTTTGCATATTTTTTTTCTTTATAATTTCCCATTTATTTTCCGAAAGGCAAATTTTCTTTGAAATTACTTAAATGATGGACATTCATAATCATTCTTGAATGAAGCAATATGACCATTTATCTGGGCATTTTGACGATGGTGTTATGGTTACAAAACTTGTCTCGCTAAATCAATTACAACTGAGTAGTGAGTTCGATCCTCACTGGGTGTCCGATATTTTCAGCATCTGTCACATCTAATCTACACTACTCGTAAGTCGCTCTAGGTAAATTAGTCCTGAAGAGTGACTTCGATCCTGGAACTGGGTGCTTCATACAGTTAATCCTGTGCCACATCTAAGCTACGCTTAGAAAACAGTTGCGCACTTCGACGTAGTGCAATACTCAGGCTAATTGATTTAGTGAGAGAAGCTTGTCTCATTAGTTCAATTAGACTGAGTATTGAGCTAGATTTTCACTCGGTGCTCCATATTTTCGGCCTTATGTCACACATCAGTGACGCTTAGTAAATAGCTCTAGATGAAATTCGAATTGAATGGCAAAACATTGGAGTCTGCTATGCAATTTGAATATCTTGACTTTTCTGACGCAAAAATATCATTGGATCCTATACCATATTATATTTATTGACGTTGCAATAAATGACTCTAGTTAATATTTATTAAGGGTCCTGATTACCTGAGGTCCTATTCAGGTGAAATATGACGATTTGAAATGAGGTTTTTAGACAATAAGTTTATAAACAGTATATTTGAATTTCAGTCGAATCCATTACATTCACTTACGTGTTAAGAATGCTCTTCTTCTTAACAAGCTATGGTTAATTAGCAGGGCAGACCGGGTTCTATAGACTTGGATGGCAACTGGTCTACCGCAGAAAGAAATGGCAACCTACTGCTGGAAAAAATCTTCCTCGTCAGTCATGTATCGAAAGATACATGATCGCCTAAGCATGTATCATGCATGGCCCGTAACTGACTGACTACAAATATTCCTACTGATACAATTAGATTTTGGTCTAAACGTATTGCTGAGTAGTAAATTTATTTTTCCATAGTTCGAATTCCACTCGAATCCATTACACTTACCTGCTAATATCCTGGGGAAAGGTATCAATCCTCTTTTTCTCCCACCCAGCTATGGGTAAATCGACTTAGATGGCAACGGTCTACCGCAGAAAGAAATGGCAACCTACTGCGGCAAAATCTGCCTCGTCAACTGTGTATGGAACAATAGATGACCGCCTTAGCTTGAATCACTCATGGCATATAATTGATTGACCCTTTGGAAAGGTATGGATACTATTTTTCTCCCCTCTCCCACAGATATGGGTAAATAGCAGGGCAGACCGAGTTCTATAGACTTGGATGGAAACTGGTCTACCGCAGAAAGAAATAGCAGCCTAATGTACGAAAAATCTGCCTCGTCAGCGATGTACCTAAAGATACATGATCGTCTATGCGTGCATCCCGCATGACAGAACGAACTGGCTGGTGTGGTCAGATTACTTCCTCATCTTCGCACGTTCTAATGTCACAGTTCTTACTTTACATTCTTGATTAAGTTTAAAAGTCTTGTGAGTGATTAATTGCAGGAATCGACAGATTAGTGCGACCAATCGGTAACTATAAAAAATCTATTTTCACTTACTATGATTAAACCGAAAAATGTTTTATTAATCGAGTATTATGCAGTCTTTGATCGGATTTTGGTAAATAAAAAGCTAAATAATGGAATGCTCATTAATGGAAGGGGGCTTATATTCTACAACCCATTTCTCAAAGACACTATTTCGATCATGGATATTTTACGTACTTCATTCCATAGTTCAACCAGTTCAGGCCTTCACATCTAAGATCCGCCATTACACATTCACTGGGAGGAATTGTCCGCATTTCATTTGTATACCATTAATAAGGAGAAAGTTTCACTTGGACAGCTTCTTCAGAATCGCTACTAGTAGGAACAGACTCCCAGGAGGATGCTTCCCCGCACACTAAACTCTTAACATCGTCAAATATATAGTAAAGAACCTTCTTTCTTACATATCTACATAGTATAGACTTATTGTTCTTCAAACTTATTCAGTGACACTTTACACTGAGAGTCTCTTGTGCGTGCTATTTGTTGGAAATTACTTTTTCAGTTAATTGTTGACATGAAATCACCCCCCCCGCATATATATATATATATAATAAGATAGGACAATAAAAGAACTGGAATTAAGAAGACACATGATAACGATTGATATTGCATTTAAATTTTTGAAGATCAAAGGCAATAAAGCCACTAAGATGCAAGGGGTTGCTGAGTGTTAGAGAATATGAAAAAAACTACTATTAATGAGAGAGGACAATAAAAGAACAGGGATTAAGAAGACAGAAGATAATGATTGACATTGAAATTAATTTTCTGAAAATCAAAGTTGACTGAAAAGCAAGAACCTGAAAATGTTTCCATAAACGTGAAATACCATCGAAGAGACTCTTAGCATAGAACTTACGGTTAGATCGAGTCGTTTGAACTGTAAAATGGTGAGATTTTGCCACCAATCGAGTACTGCGCTTAAATTTATGAAGTCTTATTACCATAGCGTAAAGTTCATCAGAACAATACCCATGTACGTATTTATAGAAAAGGTACAGGGGAGCTATGTTACCTAGGTGTAAGAAGGGATTGAAACCGAGATACCAGTAAGTATGTACGAATTGTAGACTTATATGACATAGTTTCTGGAGAAAAGATATTGTCTCGTACTAATAAATATTCTCATATCACTTGTTCTAATGAGGTCTCGTCTTTGTTACCTCGACAGTATGAATGTCGATGTACTATTAGATAGCTAGTATCATTCCCGACTGAATGTGCTAAAGTCCTATTTTAATCGTTCGTTTTCTCGCCTATGGAATTCTCTTTCGGTTTCGTTTTTTCTTTCCTCCTACAATCTTCAACAATTTAAATGCACTGTCAATTGTCATCTGTCTATTTAAAAACTGTTCTTTTGTTGTCCATTCTCCTTTTCGCATTCTCTTGCACTCCCGGTAATTTCTCGTCCTGGGTATGACGATAAACTACATCCGCGTCCTGGGTAACACGATAAACTACGTCCAACAGCAAGGCCTCTGATCAGAAGGTTTTGAGGAGCGTGGAACCACCTCTTAATTGCTGGTGTTCCTAGGTCCACCCTGACCCGGGGTGGTAGCACCTGTTAGGGTCCCAGTTATGGGCAAATAGTTAACACTCAGATTACATCCGCGTCCTGGGTATGACGATAAACTTCATCCGCGTCCTGGATAAACTCCGTCCAACAGCAAGGCCTCGGATAATACGTTTTTTTAAAAAAATAATGTTTCCAGCTGTACTTTAAAAAAAAAAACCCATAAAAACAGCTATAGGTTTTTGAAAAATATATTCCAGCTGTACGTTTTTGAAAAAATAATATTACCAGCTTTACGTTTTTGAAAAAAATATATCAGCAGAAATGGATTTTTGACAAAACAAAAATATTACCAGGAAAAAAAAAGTTGTCGGCATTAAATAACACATTGACGTTGATATTATGTAAAACAAAACAAAACAAACCAACCCGGTAAATTTTTGCGTCTTAGTGACATTATCGCCTTGCTTGTGGTGAAATGGAAAACTGAATATCATTACTTAAGTTTTCTTTATTTTGAAATTATTTTAAATCTCGGAGAACGTAAATGGTATATATAGTCGTTTGCAGACATCAATTATAAGCGGTGTTTCGTGTTGACTATTCAGTGTTCTTAAGTGAAGTAGTATTTTTCACAAGCGTAGCTTAAATGTGGCACAAGACTGAAAGTAGGGGGCACCCAGTGAGGATCGAACTCACTACTCAGTTCTAATTGTACTAGCAAGACAAACTTGCTAACTATTACAACGTCTCGAGGGCCCATGCGTTCTTAATTGAAGTAGATGTCACCACTACCTAAAAATCGTTAAAAAAAAAAAAAAAAAAATCAGGTTAATTTTGGATAGCTGTCTCAGAAACTTTAATCGAAGAACTACCCTGGAGGAACTGTAGAGTAATGGTTAGCAGCTCTGTCTGAGGAATCGGAGAAACGAGTTCGAAATACGAGTTTCGAATTACATTCAATTTGGGACTGACAGGAATTCATCTCTTATTCACCCAGCTATGAATCAAATGAAGACAGAGTCCTATAGCCTTGGGTGGAAACCAGTCTAGGAGACGGATACTCTGAATTGAAACCACCTGCACTGTAGGTCCTGTCTACTTGCCCAAAGTTTAGAAGAATGTAACTTCAAAAACATACCCGCATCTGAGAGGAGGGGCAAAGTTACTTGTACATCCCCAGTGCAAATCGGCAACCATTGTACTATACTGCCTTGAATGTGACCAGGGACTCAAATTGTGAGGTGGTGGCGAGCGGTGAGCACAGAGGCGCAAAAAGGCGCCAAGTGAATAAAACAAACGATCCTCGGCTGAGAAATCATCGAAGTTAATCCTGTTACGATTTTGATCAATATTTTCATCTGGAAAATGTATTTCGTTCGCCATTTTGTCAGAAGATTTAGGTTAAGAGAACGGTTTTCCTCCTCCAATTTTGCACATAAGGATATGATTAACTCCATATTTCTGATAATTGCTCCGATGAGTTGCTTTCGCTGGTTCCCAGACTTCATGAATTCAAGCGTCCAACGTGGCTGGCATCCTGCTCTCACCCTTTCACTGTTGAAACTGTTAAATGTAGCCGCCTCTTCTACTCCAATAGTTTCATATCTCACAGCTCTCGCCTGTGGAACTCCCTTCACTATTCCAGTTTCCCTGATAGCTATAAACTCTAACTATTCAAATGTAATGTCAATCGACATCTCCAGTTGTCTTGATCTATCCACTATTCTTCTCCTCATCCTTTCGTCTATCACTCTTATTCACTCTCGTTCCAAATCCTATGTAACCACTTGCGTGATAGTGGCTTCCCGCCTTGCTAGGGGTGAAATGCTTAACAAATAAATAAATAAAATAAAATAAAAGTCGATTATTTATGTAGTTCATGTTCGGCTCGGCGAAGCTGCGAGTAAAATCATGTAAAACCTCGTTATCATCAAGAGCTAAGATTCAAATAGATTCTTAAAAAGTGTCATTTAAAAAAAATACCCTGGTAATTTAGGATATCTTGTTTTCAGTGAATTCTAAATGGAATCTTTTTCATTATTGTCAAAGCAATGTATGTAATTCAAATAAAAAAAAATGATATGTTAACAATGAGAGATAACCGTTTCTATACAGGAAACCTTTGGCAATTATTAACGGAACCCTTAACTGTCACTTGAAATTTATAAAATCTTTATCTTAAAACAGCATCAACATAATCAAAGGAATTTAAATAAAAAAATGTAATTATAATTGTGAAAGACAACCGTTTTCTTACTGGAAACATTCGGCATATATATTTAAGGCAGTTTTCTTTCAGGAAAATATATTCGCATGTCCAGTTACTGCTATAGATCTTTCTATTTTCGTTCTACCCGTTCTGTTTTGCCAGTAAACTGTGCAAAGTGAACATTATAATTATAACATTCTTTTCTCTTCTAGATTGATGTGCTATCCATTTTAGTAGTTGTTGCTGTTGGAAGTCTTCAAATGATGATTTTTGTCATTTTTTTACTTCAAGAGAACATTTTTGTATCAGAAGCAGAAAAATGATAAGGTGCTATACAATTAAAAAAATATGTAACTCTAGTCATTGGCGGAATAGAATCACCTCAAATTGTGATAGGTACCAATCATTATTATTATTATTATTATTATTATTATTATTATTATTATTATTATTATTTTCTTTGATTTCTGGCGTTTACACATTTCTTTCCGGCTCCTGCCCAGGGACCTAAGGTTAGAAATGGCATCATTCCAGTTGAGTTACACGCGCATACCGTATATATATATATATCAAATTCCAGTTCATTTACACATGTATACCTAAGAATAGCTGTGCTCGCTCGAACTCACAATTCATCGTCACCGAGGGTTTAAGCGTGCAGGCCTTGATCAGGTTGTCGATCACGCTAGATAACACGCTATTTCCCAATAAACTGTAACTAATGTTTGCTCAGCAGACTTACACATTTGAGCTCTGTAGATGATGAACAAACACAAATTTGCCTGAGCAAGCGTCTCCAGTATGGATTGTCTAGCCGCCCTAGTAGATGCTTATCGTCGAATACGAGTGCCCAGCTACAGGTAGAGATCATTGGGAAAGGTATGAAGCCATGTGCTCACACCAAATGAAATAGCAGGACTTGCATCTGGAAAAAGAAAATTCTAAGGCAGTATTAACACGTAAAAATATTCTTACAGCTGAAAATATTTTTCAACTTTAATTAACCTACAAAGGGTTGATAAACCGTTAAAAAGTAAAGAAAAGTAAAAGAAAGCATAAAGTTGAAATATTTCAGTCATTTGCATGGTGATAATTTTAGACCCAACGAAAGACTTCGGACAGGATATATGCAGTGACTAAGGGTTATTGTTATTATTTTTATTTTTATTGATGTTATAGTTGATGTAATAATAATAATAATAATAATAATAATAATAATTATTATTATTATTGCTGTTGTTGCTGTTGTTGTTATTAACGATGCTGATGTGTTTTGTCTTTGCTTTCTTTAAAACGTGGTGCCGCCAAATCTCTACCATATTCTTTAAGAGAAATGTTTTTTTTATCATTAACTGCTGATAAATGATGAGGTGCAATGGAATTAGAAAAATTAAAAACTGTAGTCACTGATGGCATAAAATCTCCGCAAATTGCGATAAGTACCTATTATTATTATTATTATTATTATTATCATTATTGTTATTATTATTATTATTATTATTATTGTTATTATTGTTATTATTGTTATTGTTACTGTTATTATTATTATTGTTATTATTATTGTTATTGTTATTATTGTTATTGTTATTATTATTGTTCTTGTTATTATTATTATTGTTATTATTATTATTGTTGTTATAATTATTATTATTGTTATTGTTACAATTGTTATTATTATTATTGTTATTGTTATTATTATTATTGTTATTATTATTATTGTTATTATTATTATTGTTATTATTATTATTGTTATTGTTACTATTGTTATTATTATTATTGTTGTTGTTATTATTATTATTATTGTTATTATTATTATTGTTATTATTATTATTGTTATTGTTACTATTGTTATTATTATTATTGTTGTTATTATTATTATTATTATTGTTATTATTATTTTTATTGTTATTGTTGTTATTATTATTGTTAATGTTATTATTATTATTATTGTTATTGTAATTATTGTTATTATTATTATTATTGTTATTATTATTATTGTTATTGTTATTATTGTTATTGTTATTATTATTATTGTTGTTGTTGTTGTTGTTATTATTATTATTATTATTATTATTTGTAAATTTTATGTTTCCTGTTTTGTATCTTTTAGAACCGGATCCAAACTATGGTCCTTAGGCCCTATAGGAGAATTGTCATTTAACTGATAGCACTTTTCTTAGTATAACTAATAATGCTCTTGGGCAACTTGTATGTTGATGTTACCTGGGACACTTGTTATTATTAATGTTTTATTCTTTCTTTCCATTGATTTCTTGTGTGTATTTATTTATTTCCAGGTTCCGCCAAGAGACCTGAGGTCAGATATTGCATCATGACATTTTCCAGTGAGTAATATAATTATATGGTGATGTTACCTGGGACACTGTCGTCCATTCCTTTTCTCAGGAGGCCCAGAGTTCTGATTATGAGTCTTAGTCTTCATTTCCTACATTCTCTTAATCTCGATCTCCAGGTCCTTGTATTTCGAGAATTCCTCGATAATTTTCATGGAGCTGTTTTTCTCACATGGTTCTGCTATGTCAATAAGTCTACACTTCCTGAATTTCTGATTTTAGGATAATATCAGGTCCGTTGTCCTTTATTTCCATGTCAATTTGAACTGGCATGTCCCAGAGAATAGTTACATCATTATTTTGGGTAACTGTGTCTGGTTGGTGGTCATACCATCTCTCACTGGTTTCAATTGTATGCTATTTGAATATCTTCCAGTGCACATATGTCGTTATCTTTATATATCTTTGGATATATTCATTTTTTATTACTTTTGAACATACTGAGATAATATGGTCGACAGTTTTATTTTAGTTTCCGCAGATCCTGCATTTCGGGTTAGTTCCATCCTTGATTATATGACAGTGATAGGATCTGGTTGTGAGGCTTTGGTCCTGAGTTGCAATAATGAGGGCCTCTGTCTCTGTTTTCAATCCAGTGCTCCTCAGCCACTGATGTGTTTGTTGTTAGTCCACAAATGATTCTTTCATTCTATTTAATTATTTGTCATTGCAACGTCTTGTTCTCCCAGTGCTTTTATAATTTCATTTGGCCAAGTTGTTTTGCTTTCTGCTTTACTCGTTTCCTAAACATGGCATTCGCTTCGTTTTGTGTTGGTAGGATTTCAGATATATTAAGCTCTTTTTTTATGAAGAGTGCAGCTTCTTTGTTGATGGAGTGGATTTAATGTTTTACTATTTGCAGGAGACGGTCATTTTTTTTTTATTAGGAAGGCTTCCAATTTGATTGTTTTAGTATTTACAGTTAGTTCAATTATTATTATTATTTTTTATTTTCTTTGATTTCTGGCGTTTACACATTTCTTTCCAGGTCCCGCCCAGGGACCTAAGGTTAGAAATGGCATCATGACACTTTACACTGACAACAACAAAAATTACATAGATAAAGCCCTTCGTAAAGTGTGGGCTGTACTTGTCAGAACAATTTTTTGTATCTCCTTGAGGCATGGACTTCCAAGAATCCCTTCAATTAGTCTAGGGCTCCAACTAAAGCAAGGATTGTTGATGTTCCCATATGCCACATTTTCGAGATTTCTATTTCAAGGTCCTTGTATTTTGACAGCTTTTTGAATATCTTCAAAGATACATTACAGTCAGCAGGGACTGCCATATCTATAAGGAGGCACCGTTTTTGTTTGTGGTCTTTAATAACAATTTATTATTATTATTATTATTATTATTATTATTATTATTATTATTATTATTAATGTCTATCTTCCCCATTTATTTAACGTTAAATTCATTTTCGGCTCCCCCTCTTCTTCCTCCCTCTTATTTAAAAAAGATCTACATTATGAAACAAAAATATTTCCCGTTAATTTGATGAATGTTAGTTTTATTTATTTAATTTTATTATTATTATCATGAGTAGTACTAGTAATAGTATAAATAGTAGCAAAATTAGTAACAGCATCGCAAACAATTTAATCATTTTTTTTATATTTTGTCGCCACTGTGTTTTTCCTTAAATATTGCAACTGTAACACTAGAGATAATGCCTTACCTCTGGAACGAAATGGGATTCGGACGTGTCTCGCATGTACAGCATTCCTAAAAAGAAAATTGTAGCTTCACGAGACATATTTAAGAAATATAGATCTTAGACTTTCACAAGAATCTCTTTTAAGATATTCAAATGAGAACTGTCATTCAATGTATAAAAGTGTTTAAAATGTAACTTCTGTAGTAAACCGGAGACAGGTGTTGTTGGTTGAAGGAAATATTAGGCTGGTGCAAAAATAATTTCGTTTTCTCACATAGTAACATATCTTAGAAAACGAAATTATTTTTGTACCAACCTAATAGATTAAGGAACTTTATTACAAGCCAGAGGAAATAGACTACAATAACTCTAGACACGGATTAAGTCTCTTAAATATAGAAGTCACTTTTCCATTCTAGTCTTGATTATTTAAATAATAATTGCTTTTGTTGTTTTCAGTTTATCATTGTGATTTCAAGTTTCTCTTAACATCTTTTGCAACTTTCGTTAATTATGTCTTCATTCTAAACATTCATAAACCGTTTGCCCTCTTTCTGTTTACATTTTGTTTCTCGACAAAGTCAAAATATTTCAGTGTTTCTTTATTCCATTTTTCACTTGAACATATGATTAATTCGAACGGAATGTATGACGATAACCTACATCAGGAACACCCTCTTAATTGCTGTTGTTCCCAGGTCCATCCTGATTCAGGGTGGTAGCACCTGTTAGGGTCCCAGCTATGGGTAAATAGTAAACCCCAAACAAAAAGAAAAAAAAAACGATATAAAGTATAAAACATTTTCATAGTAAAAATACCAGCAATATATTTTTATATAAAAATTATCATCACTACATATTTTTAGTAAAATGACCAACAATATATTTTAAAGCAAAATGACTAATAATACATTTTATTGTAGCTTTAGTAGAATTACAAACAATAGATTTTATAGCAAAATGACTAATAATATATTACATCTAGAGTTGAAGTCATAAAATTACGTTCATAATATTTGGATTTCGGCAGTAAATAACCCATAGTGATGTTGATATGCCACTAAAAAAATAACCAATGAACAAACATGTATATGCAAAAAGGCTGACCAATGATACACTTTAGCTGTAGCTGAAGCCATAAAATTGTGTTAAAAATATTTAGATTTCGGCATTAAATAACCCATACAGATGTTGATATGCCACCAAACAAAACCATCGAACGAACCAATTATTACGGTTTTAATTATATTTATTGCACTGTCTGGGTAGTTTCTTGTTGGTGGTATATTACAAAGAAGGTGAAAGATCTTCATTCACTCCAATACCTACTTTATTTTCAATAAAGCAGTTCACTTTGTGGCCTATTTCCTTCTTCGGATTTCAAAATGTACCAACCTTTTGGGAGCGTTCCCAATCACTCCTGAAACGATGGACACAATTTCATGTTCTACAAACTTATTATGTTGTGATGTGAACGGACTGACTTCCGCTAAGTGGTTACTCGTAAAATTATAAATTGACTTGTGCATCGGGGACGGATGCTGATAGATTTTGAGGCGCGGTTTTGGGACCCGAAACGAGCGTCATTTCAAAGTATTCTGGAGAGCAAAATAAGCAATGTAGATTTAAGGACAACTTTCATCTCAATCTCAGACGCAATTTTACACATTATCCCTCACCGTTTATCCGCAACAGCGCCAATAAATAATCCCGCTAATTTACAAAACAGGTAGAGAAAAAAAATAAATAAATAAAATAAATAAATAAAAAATAAAAAAAAACAAACATCGATTTTAGAAAGAACTGTAACAGTAACTACACATGAGCATCTCTCTATATTTCTGAGATGAGGTATTATGTACACTATTTACATTATTCGGACTATTGTCCTCATCTTTGTCGCTATATTTATCGAAACATTTCGGTCTGTCAGTATCTGTATATATTTCTGAGGTGAGATATATACATTATTTACATTATTCTGACAATTGCCCTCATCTTTGTTGCCATATTTATTACAACGTTTCGGCCTTTCAGTATCTGTCTATATTTCTGAGATGAGGTATTATGTACACTATTTACATTATTCGGACTATTGTCCTCATATTTGTCGCCATATTTATTACAACATTTCGGCCTTTCAGTATCTGTCTATATTTCTGAGATGAGGTATTATGTACATTATTTATATCATTCTGACTATTGCCCTCATCTTTGTCGCCATATTTATTACAACATTTCGGCCTTTCAGTATCTGTCTATATTTCTGAGATGAGATATTGTGTACACTATTTACATTATTCTGACTACTGTCCTCATCTTTGTCGCCCTATTTATTACAACGTTTCGTCCGTTGTACGCTCCGGCCTTCTTCAGTTGGTTGTAATCTCGAACTGAACCCTTTATTTAGTTCACTGGGGTCGACTGTTCTAGTTCCATGTGCCATGTTTAATGGATGTTCGTTACCAGTTATCTCCTATTAATTTCCCTCTGAAAAAGACGTTTCCCTGATAAAGACGTTAGTTAGATCCAGTGACAGGACCCAAAGAGTGTCAGTTCAATACTCGACTAAGGCAGTATTCAATGCACGGACGAACGGTAGATTTGTAAACGTGCAAGATGGTCTCTTGATTAAAAGCACTACAGGCTAGAAGTTCGAGGAAAGAAAGTGTTGAAGTAGAAGTGGCGGTTGGATTTAACTTATATGAGACAAATTGTTTGCACTGTCTGCAGAATTCTGAGAACTGTTAAGATTGCAGTTGTGTCCAGAGAAGCGTCAACATCTTCGGGTTCACAGAGAACTTTGCGTGTCGATCAGATTTTGAAAGTACTGAAAAGTCTGCTTTGACTTGTTTTGCAGAAATGACCGCCAAAAAACAAAAGCGACACCAAATGGAAATAATGTATAGTTTGATAAATGAATTAAGAAAAATGTAGCATTAACTTATGAAAGATTTCCATAATTGCATCGTCTGCCATACACATAATCAAAAGCAAACAAAACCATTGGAATATAAACAGCTGGTGACGCTACGTCTACATCAACATATATATTTTTTTTAACTATTTTTAGCTGGAAGTCAACTATGAGCAATACGGATTAATACAAAGTTACAACAAAAGATGGAGACTCCTTGAATAAATTTCATTACCCACAAAGAAATAATTGAATGTACACATCGGCTGCCATTTTCATCATCTCATATGTTTAGCTAGTGCGTTGAAAACAACCATAGTTGTCCTCCGCTGGAAATACTCGACTATAAATATAATAGTCCAATAGGCAAATTGCATTGAATAATGCATCATTACTTTGTTTGTTTTTTTGTTGTTTTTTTTTTACAGTTACATAGAAATATTGGGTGTGTAGTCAAGTGTTTATAACGTTCGCCGAGAGCCAAGTTCGAATCTTATCATGCTCGATCTACCAGGAATATGACTTCTTTACGATATACGGATGTCTTGAACCCACGCTCTGTTCGAGATATTAGAACATCCAGGAATGGGAGTCTTTTGTTACTCTCTTTCTCCATTTTGAAGTGTATTGAAAGTTTTATTGAGTTCATATGGTCCAGTAGAACCTGAACCTCTCCCTGCTTTGGCCAGAGTATGAAGGTGTCATCTACGTACCTTAACCATATAGTTGGCTTTAGAAATATAGATTATAATGCCATTTCCTCAAAGTATACCACGTATATATTCGCTGTTGCTGGTGATAATGGCGATCCCATTGCTAAGCCCTCATCCTCTCGATATATGTGTGATCCCATTCCGAAGTGTGTTCTTTGTTTACAGAAAGTCAACATCTCCATCAGATTATCTATTTTCTTCTAGGGATGAGTCAGAAGCCAATTTGTCTCTGACTACTGAGAGTGCCTCCTCCGTGTGTACCTTGGTGAACAAACTCACCACGTCCAAGCTCACCATCTAGTTGGATAGGATGGGAGCATCTTTGATTATTTCCACGAAGTGTGCGGTGTTCCGGACATATGAAGGAGACTTTCCGATCAATGGGTCAATTATATCTACAAGGATGCGACTTAGAGTGTGGCACAGAGAGCCTTGGCAACTAACAATCGGGCTTCGTGGAATACCGTCTTTGTGAATCTTAGGGAGACCGTATATGTGAGGTAGCTTGGTGTAACCCTGCGATAACTGCCTATACATTTTGGGTGCGAAGTGATTGTTCTTGATTAGCATCTGTGACATTTTGCGTTCCGTTTTCATAGTAGGATCCTTTTTCACTTTGCTTTAGCTACCATTGCGAATGAGGTCTTCCAGCTTTCTTGCATTATCTGATCTGTCCATCACTTCAGTCGCATTGCCTTTGTCAGCCGGTAGTATGATGATATTTTCGTTCCTTTGGATCCGATCGCCAGCATCTCCAGTTTCGTGATGTTTGACCTGGGCGACTTGGCCTTTTCCAAGGTCTGTCTCACCTTCCATCTCAGTTCATCGACCTGAGTCTGAGGGAAATTCAAGGACACTAAATTGAAAGAAGAAAAAATATAATCTAAAACGTCAAAATACTCAACCTAATAATAAACTTCTAAAGCCATTCGAAGCTGATATGTTTAACTTAATTAAATATTTAATTTAAGAAATCATCTAACCAATTCATATATATATATATATATATATATATATATATATATATATATATATATATATATATAAAGAAATATAGTCTTAAGGTGTGCTATATTTATGGAATAAAGTGCTCAATATCAGAGATAGAGCGTGTGTAAATATAAAAGTGAACATAGAAGTCAACACTTAGAGGCGACAGTCTGTTTCATGCTATATGCAATCGTCAAGCCACGTGTGCTGTTATTTTTCTCGGCTATTTATATATATACGGGTTAGTGGTGCATTGTGGGTATTCTATTATGGCGGTTATTTCACCGGAAGTCGTTTGTTTATCTATTTAGGTCAAATTATATTGCTTGTTTTTATTTTTGTTTCTTATTTTATTTATTTATTTATTTATTAACGTAGTAAAAATTTGTTTATATCACTTATTTAACAGTTTTGTTTTGGTTTGGGAATTTAATTAAAACTATTTGTTCAGTTTTGGGGTTGATTGTTGTAGTTCATTCTAAGTATTATTTTGGCGGGAACAGTTTTTAATTGATTATCTTTATTTGGGATTGGTTTGTTTATTTATTTACTTGGATGAATTTAGGTTAATTTATTTTACTTGTATATTTTCTCTTTTCGGTTTTCGATTTTTAAGTAACATAGTATTTTTTTATGTTTTATTTCTATTTTTTTTTTTGTTATTTTTGCTTATTAGTATATTTATTTGTTTTTATTTTATTTTTTCCGTTTTTAATTTTTTAGGTTACGTAGTAAAAATTTATTTTCATGTCTGCATATATATATATATATATATATATATATATATATATATATTAAAGATGTCAAAGATTCTACAAAAGTGTAGATTAGAGCTGAAAATTCTAAAAAATATTTAGAAAACAAAACCCTTGGACTATGAAAACTTCTTCTCAATAAAATCACAAGTAATTATAAAAAGGCAATAATTATTTCTTCACTCAATAAAAATACTGCTAAATTTGCTAATAAAATTGTTGTTGGGAAAAACCTCATATAAACAATGTTTATTTACTATATTCACAAACCTCATTTCGGCAATAACTTACAATCCTGATTAATCAATGCTTCCAAAACTGAGTTAGGCTTAATTTAAAAAATAAATTAAAAAGTATAATACAAACTATACAAGAAACCTATTGTATTAATCTTTGGAAAGATTCTTCTGACACTATTAAATGATTCCGAGGTATCAAAAATAAAAATAAAGCTACTTTTGTCCAATTTAGCATTAGTGATTTCCATTTCGAAAGACCTATAATGAAAAAGTTTTAATTTTGACCAAAACTATATTAACATTACTGATGAGGAACTTGAATTTAACTTAGCATCTAGAAAATCCTTACTAATATATAGCAATCCCACTTGGGTTAGACGTCTTAATGATAACTTCGATGTTCCTAGGGGAGCATATGATTCCGCTGAATTCACAGATTTAGTAGGTATATATATGTTAGACACCCTCAATAGAATTACTGACCCTAATCAAATAGGTCTTTACAGAAATGATGGACTTATTTTTATCCCAAATAATAATGATCCACTATCTTCTAGATTACAAAAATGATCGTAAGTTCGTTCTAATTTCTGGGTTTTAAAATTGAAATCTCTTCTAACCTTAAAAATGTTAACTTCTTCGATGTTACATTCAAACTTTCTAATAAAACCATTTCATAAAGAAAATCAAACCCCTATTTACATTAATGTCAACTCTAATCTCTTTAAATCGATAATTAATCAAATTCCTATCTCTGCTAATAACAGAATTAATAGATTATCATCTAACGGTAAAATCTTCAGTGAGAATAAATTCACTTATAATTAATCCCTCATTGAAAAGTAATATCAACCAAGACTTAAGTTACCAGGACACTTTGAAAAACAATCTATCTAATAAAACAAAAATACGAAAAAGAAAGACAATATGTTTTGACCTACTTTTCTATAAATTATCAAATATTGATATTAGCAAATATTTCTTAAATTTAATAGACAAAAATCAATAATAGCAATTCTTTAAGAAAACATTTCTGTATTAGTAATATAGACAGTGCAATTACTTCATATAACAACCTTCTATTAAAGAAATTTTAACTTCCTTGTAATTGTAAAAACTGAAGCTAACTGCCCAATTGGAGGTATTTGTACTTCTAAAAATGGTTAATATGAAGTTACTATTTTTCCGAAGGAAAATATAAACCAGAAAAAAAGTATACATAGGAATATTACTTTTGTGTTAGAAGCAAAGATTTTAAAATCACCGGCATTCTTTCGCCAATGCGTCTTTGATATACCAACCGACTATCTTTAAACATACTGGAATGTCTAAGATGTAGGCTCCGCCCCACAAATAAAATGGAGAATCATCTGTCAATCTCGGACTCCCCAAAATTTCATTAACGGAAAAAATTACAATAATTATGGAAACACTGACGAATTATTGAACCAACGAAGTGAACTTGCCTTCTAGTGTTTAACATAAGAACCGTTTTAAAATTCCCGAATAAGATTTATTTTGTAGAATATTATACTTGAAGTGTTGGATATTTTGTATGGTACTAACATGCATGCATGCATGCATTGACAGTGTTTCTATATGATCCTTTATGTGGTTTCCTTCCCTACATCGACTATAACCGTAAATTATAGATTAATTTTATTTTCTTTATTTATGATATTACTATTTTGTTATTATTATTTTTTGTTTTTGTTATGGTATGGTAATTTACCCACGCACGCATGGACTTTGCCAGCTATAAATAGGAGCAGGTACTGCCTTTTGGGAGGGAAGTTTCCAGGAGTCAGCTCTGGCAGTCTGACTGAACATTTTTGCTGTAACACTCGCCTTTGTATATTTTTCTATTCTTGTTTCTGTTAATATATCTCTTTGTGTCTTTATTTCTGGCCCTAAGAAGGCCACAACAGTTTTACTGTTATTATTATTATTATTATTATTATTATTATTATTATTATTATTATTATTATCAACATATAATTATGTGTATGCATGTTTAAATATGCGTATGCGTCTATGTATAATTGTGTTTTTGTATATGTGTATGCGGATATATATATATATGTATGTTCAAGCGAGTAATTTTATGTGTATATGCTTATGTGTACATGTATGTATATGTGCTTATATAAAAAAGTAACAACATTCAATAACGCAACCAAGGAACCACAATGCAACTGCAGAAATAAAGCAGCATGTCCATTGCAAGGGAACTTCCAATAAATGATTATAATATATAAAGCCAAGGTAAGTGCAAGCAACAGCACAATGTATGACATCGATGCCACTGAGGGACCATTCAAGAAAAGAAAACACAACTATGAACTCTCAATCTCTGACAGAAAATACTCAAACAGCACTACACTATCCACACATGGCATCAAAAAGACAGAAATATTACATCAAGAATAAGCTAGAAGGTATTGAAACACGCACCTGCCTACAACAATATTAGAAAGAAATGCCTAATTTGCCTACAATAAAAGGTAGCAATAATTTCTCACACTCAACAAAAGAAAATTACTAAACTAAATAATTTCTCAATGCAGATATGAAAACAAATACATATTATCCCAATTTATACCAAACGGATAAAAAAATAACAACAATGCTACATAAACCACCACTGACACTATGACCACAAAAAGAGAAACCACTGACACCATAACACCATCAATTACTTTCTAGTTCAATCTACCATCATAATAATTATAATTATTGTTATTACCATTCCACAACCATTGCTACAATCACTTCTACCATTTTAGCATAACTATTTGCTGATACAATTGTTATCATCATGACCCACTCTTCGCACTATTATTACCGCATTCCAATTACCATTGCCGTATTATTCCACAATTACTACCGCACCGTATAAATAACTATAAATATTATAAATTGGAGTCTCTACCATTTGCATAAGCGCAATCGCCAAAAACAAGCAAATAACTGGCTTCAAAATAATAACAAAACAACATTAAAAAAATTAAAAATAATAACAATTTTACCTACCATAGTCTTACACAGAGCCCATTGTAAGAGAAAAAAAACTGACGGATATAAGGTGTGTGAACAGGCGTGCATACGTATATATATGTGTGCGATAAAACATTTTGCGAACAAACGTTTGTTATTTGACGACTTCATAAAGGGTTATCATTTTTTGTAAGGTATTAAAACTATGTATATGGGCTATGGATTTTAAAATTTATTTTATTGTATGCGTGTTTTTAGCTAGTTATTCAGAGCGTAAGTTCGGTTGTGTCGGCAGAAAACCGTTAATTCTTGCCTGTTGTTTAATAGGTTTTTATTGTTTAGAAGCTTAATAATGTGTAATTTCTCATGGAGGCACAAAGGGCATGGGTCATCCCAAGTTTTGCAAGTTCTAGTCCTGTTAATGATTTTCCATTTTACTTTAGGTGTCCTATTTTTTTCTTTCCGATGCCAAAAATATTTAGATAGAGAGGTCTGATGTCTTAAGTTTATGTTGTTGAAGGAGCATTTATGCTGCCTCCATCTGGTTTTAAAGGCATTTTTCGTGGACCCAATGTATATCATATTATTGTTAGGGTTCTCCATGGATGATATAGTGCATTGGTATACCACAGATTTGATGCAGCACTTATTTTCTAATGGGCAGTCTACCGGGTTTCTACAATCGCATAATTTTTCCCTATTATTATCGGATTTAAGTGTAGAGTTATAAAAACTATTCAGGTAAGGGGGTTTGTTCAGGATTTTATTATTGTGTCTTCTTATTATACCTTCTAGATTTTAGTGTGTTCTTATTGAATATATTACTAAGCCTACTTTTGGTGGGGAAGTGTTTATCGATTAGAGCTAAGAACTTCTGTCCTAGTTTAATACTAATCATTTGGTTGAACGGAGGTGTATACCAAATGATGTTTCTTTTCCTGTTTTTTTTATTTTGGTTATTGCAATTGTCCCTATATTTAATGTTAGCATTTTCATAACCACTACTTTTTAGGGCAGTGTTATAGAAGTCGTTATGTTGGTGGAATATTTCTTTGTTAGCGGAGTTACTGCTAATTCTATTTTCTATTGATGAGGGTATATGTTTAATTGTGGATGGAGGGTGGTTTGACTTCGAGTATATATATAAGGGGTTAGCATTTGGTTTTCTATAAAGTTGGTACGTGTTGCTCGGTAAGTCTAGGCTTACGTCGAGGAAGTTTACATTTTTCAATTTAGAAGAGACTGTTATCTTTAAGTTTAGATTTTTAAATTCACTAAACATAATTTTTCGGATCTTCTCTATCTTAAAGCTAGTGGAACTCCTCACCACCATGAGCCCGTCATCTCTATACAGTCCGATGTCCTGGATATCAATCTCGCGGAGTGCCGTTAGGTTGTACAATATTAAAAGACCAACCAAGTCAGAAGACTCTGCAGAGTCTAATGATCCCATAGCGATGTCAAACAGGTCGTTATTGTTTTTTATTCATTGCTCCTCATTATGAATGAGGACGGATTTTTTTGCGCTGAGGATTATGTCGGTTTCTTCCTTTGTCAGGTTAGAATATACAGCAGCAAAGTCCAGGGCAGTCGTAAAAAGATCCTTCGAAATTGATCAGTAGTAGTCCACGATATCGAACTGTAGTAAGGTGCAATTTGTTTTATCGTCAATATGGTTGAACCAATTGATGACATCTTTAGTATTGATCCATAATTTTAATTTGAGTTGTTTTTTTATTTGGTAAGTAATTTTTTCCAGGATCCTTTTGCTGATTTTTCCTATATCGGGTCGGGTAGGGTTAATTATCCTAGTGGTCGAGTTTTCCAGAAAGTCAGGCTTATGGTCCTTAAGGGTTACGTAACATTCCTTTTCTGCAAGTTTGCCTACTCTATCGCTAATTTTTAATTTATCAGTTATTTTTTTACTTGCTCTGTTTATGCTGTCAACCATGTTTATGTTGTTGTTGCAAGCTTTTTTATAAGTCCTTGTTAAGTTTTTTTTAATTAAGTTTTTGTAGTCATCAACAGCCAATTTGTAGAAGTTGCCGGTTTTGTCCCACTTAACTAATATTTTTTCACAATCATTAATGCTTTTAACTATTTGGTCTAGCTGTTTTTGGAAGTGGTTTTTCTTATTTTGAAAGGAGATGTTGTTGATAAGGTTGAGTAGGTCTTTTTCAAATTCGTATAGTTGTTTGTTGAATGGTGCGGCTCTTTTACTTTTAAAGCCGTAAACTTCGCGTTCTTTATCGGTTGAGTTATTCCCACGAAAGTAGAAGTATTTCCTTCCATCTCATCCTTCTGATTAATTCCTCTTTTTTTTTGCAAAAGTTTAACGAAATAATTCCGTTTGTTTGTATGTGGAATGTTTTTCAGAGAAATCCCGAAATTAACTTTTTCCATATTTTTAAAGAAGTTGTTTTTAAAAATAAATAAAGGTTCAGAGTGCTCGACCTTAATTCGGGAGCCAATATGTGTGAAAATATTGTAGAAAATAGGAAAGAAACTGGTTTGGTAAATAATCCAAAGTTCCTTAGTATTTTTGTTATTATTTTTTTTAAAATAGTGCTCGATACGAAAGTAGAGCATAAATATAATTATTTATTTAAAAATATGATTCCAACTTGCGACATAAGAGGTCTCATGTTTCAAAAAATTGCCGAAAACTTCAAAATAATATTTGAATTAACTTGAGTTAAAGTAGGCTCTGTTCCATCTTCAAGCGAAATTTTTTTGGGAATGACTTATTTCTGAAATTTACGAGTTTTAATAGTATAGTCAGAACTGAAATCAAAAATTTCCATGGTAACATCAAGGGCGGATTGTTTAGAATAGGCAGGGGTGGGGTGTTAATAATTCGTATCAGTACCTACCAAGGTTTCACCTGAGCGGATCGTCAGGGATCGTCAGCACGTCTTCCCTGACGATCCGCTTAGATGAAACCTTGGTAGGTTTGTCTGGCTATCTAGGTTTGACTAGGTCTGCTCTACTTATGTATCGAGCACTTTATTTAGTTATTTTGCCTACTGGTATCGTTTTTTTTCTTCTTTGGGCTTTGAACTTGGATGGTGTACGATTATTTACAGCTAACGTACATGTTCTTGGTACATTCTTTTTTATAACTTTTTTCCCCTTTGGTATTGGTTTGATTATTCACAAATCAAGACTCCGATGGTTTTCCGAAGGAGTATAATTTCTTATACCTATAAGATTACTACTACCCTAATAATGATAATAATAATAATAATGATAATATATATATATATATATATATTTCTCCGATTTAACCAGTAGAGAAGACAATATTTATGAATAAATATAACAATAGGAAAACTAATAATTGCTGACCCGTTTCGTCCAATGTGGACTTTATCAAAGCAAAATACGAAATGAATTTAATTGAACAAAATAACTAATAAAAAAAAAACAGAATGTTACTAGCAAATGGAATGTAGAGAACGCAATTTTCCTATTTTTAAGTGAAAATAACGTCATTATTTGTCACGTGTGGAGAATATTGTCATTATATCTGTGTTGATGTATTCAACCATTTTCGTTTGATTTTATGAATCTGTTGTGTATATTAGTTTGTAAGAGCATTAATTTTGTTAAGAAAGGTGAAATAGGGAAAAAACCTGGGCGTAGATTAATATTTGGGTAATTTTCTATGGCGGCACTCTCCAGAATTTTCCTTCTATATTATATTTTTGCTCTGGACATTGAGCTTTACCTTGATTCTATCCTCTTGAACACACACACACACACACACACACACACACACACACACACACACACACATATATATATATATATATATATATATATATATATATATATATATATTGGCCACTAATATATATATTTATATATATATATATTGACCACTAATCTATCTATCTTATATATACGTACATATATATATATATATATATATATATATTGACCACTAATCTATCTTATATATATACATATATATATATATATATATATATATATATATATATATATATATATATATATATATATACATATATATATTGACCAGTAATCTATCTATCTTATATATATATATATATATATATATATATATATATATATATATATATATATATATATTAATAAAAAGAAAAACAGTAAGATATATAATCAGGTGTTCTTGACATGATGCTATTGTAACAAATACTTTAGTATTCCTAATTTTTTTTTTTTTTAAAGAAAATAAATATCCACAAAAATTAGTCATATCACTTTGTCCACAGTTATGTACTTTCGGGTTTTATCCATAACTGGGATAACTCCGGGTCAGAGTGATCCTGGGAATCATTTAGAAAGAGGATTGGGCTAAAAGTAGGATTATCTACATTTATACCCCGAGACTAAGGATTCGCATTCATGCCAAAAACTGAACTGACGTTTCTTAAGACAATAACTAATGGATGTAGTTTTACGTCCTACCCAGGACGAACAAGGACCTAAGAGTAACTTAATGGATGCAGTTTTACGTCTTGCCCAGGACTAGTGCCAACTTAACAGGCGAAGATGATAAAAAGAAAGAACTACGCTTTGCTACTTTGCTACGAAATATCCACTGCGAACCTGAACTACGCTTTCCTACTGTCTCCGAAATATTCACTGCCAACCTCTGGATTCTAGACTCGAAGACGACCGTCATGAAAATGTCTAACAGCTATACCGTATTAAAAATAACCTAAAACTAAGTGTTCGCTAATGAACTAATAAAATTCATCTCATACATTTCTATTCTCATATATATATATATATATATATATATATATATATATATATATATATTGAAATAGTTTTAATTCTTCATTACCCTTAATATTTCATATTCAACACGAAACACAAAGCTCGGAAAATAGTTCAAAATATAAAAGGGGACATTTAGACAAACCCAAGATATATTATTCTGTCCGCCAACAGTTACAGGAGAAAAGAATTTTCTTGAAGCTTAACATAAATTTTTGTTGCAACTTCTAAAACAATAAAGTATTACAGTATTTGAGGGTATATAAAACGCACGGTTGTATAAGATGCACCCTTATTTCAGCAGGGCAAATCAAGAAAAAATAGAATGTAGTAAAATTAGTAAACCTATATATGTCATATAAGACGCAGGGGTATTTAAATATATATTTTAGTAAGAAAAAGTGCGTCTTATATGCTGTCAAATTCGGTAATTAAGGGAAAACAAAATAATAATCTTAAATGTCACAAGACATTCATAGGTGAAACTCCAAGGAATTTAAATAAAAGATTATATAAACAAAATTTTTTTTTTTGTGTTTTTTTTATAAAACAAAGCAAGAAATGCATCCGTTGCTCACCTTAATGAATCTGAACATAATTTAGATTTTAAAAAAATTACGCTAACTAAAAGAGAAAACAGTTTACTTAGATAAAAATGTATAGAAAGTGTTTTGATCGCGAGATCACCCAAGGTAAATGTGCATCCAAGTTCTTATAGTATTTCACCTTCTATGGCAGGTCTTCTATTATCACACTGTGCGATATTTTATAGCAAAGTTATAACAATATAAACAAACAGAAAACCTAAATGAAATCGACTAGGCTATATAGCCAAACATATTTTTTAATGAAATTGAATTAAAAAATTTAAAATGTCAGCGTCAATTCTCTTTTGTGCGCATGTGTAGTTGCAACAAAGTAAACATCCGTTTAGCCCTACGTAAAAAGAACGAAACCGGGCACACGAAAGGACGAGACCTGACACACGAAAGCATTTTCCACTTTGTCATACTTTTACGTTTCTTAAAATTATTCCTGCTATATAAAAATCAATATATCTTACCCCCCCCACACACACACATATATATATATATATATATATATGAGGTAAGGTATTATGTACACTATTTACATTATTCGGACTATTGTCCTCATCTGTGTTGCTTTATTTATCACAATGTTTCGGCCGATGTAAGCTTCGCCCTTTATTTCGCACGCTGGTGTAGACTGTTCTAGTTTCACATGCAATGTCTAATCTAATGGATGTCAGTTATCAGTAACCTCCTATTTTTCCAAGTTCTCCACTGCCATAACCGGGTATTGAACTCACAGATCTTTGGTTCTTGTCATTGGATCTAGCCAACGCCTTTATCCGCTGAACATCTCTGTATAAATTTCTGGGACTTATAAACTTATTGCCTTCAGCAACCACTGGTAAAAAATGGTATATATATATATTTCATAATTTTCTGACATTGTTTTATTTTTTTTTTATCATGAAGGACAAAATTTGTCTTACCGTTTATATATTAAGACATTTTTATGTTTATACGTTCTTTTTTTTTTATAGATACAAATATTTCAGTAAATGCTCTGTTTATAATAAACAGTATTAACGACATTTACCGGCCTGAATGTCCGAGAAATTTTCATAGAAAATATTCGTCTTTTGACAGGATTCGAACCTGTATCCTATACGGAACCATCATTCAGTTTGACGTGCCTTTACCGATTTGGCCACAGAGGAGCGCTCGCTTAGCAAGGTCGAATTTGCTGTATTTAAACTTCAATCTTCCATGAATCTCTCACGTATATTCATATCTGCTCATGGCGTATCAAATGTAAACAAATGACGTCACACATTATGAAATGGACAAAGTTCGACAATTATTTTAAGACATTTTATGTTTATACATTCTTTTTATAGATACAAATATTTAAGTAAATGCTCTGTTTATAATAAACGGTATTAAACAACATTTACCGGCCTGAATGTCCGTGAAATTTTCATAGAATATATGCGTCCTCCGACAGCATCCGAACCTGTATCCTATACGGAAGCGTCTATGAAAATTTACCCAATAATACTTATGTTAATACTGTTTATTATGAACAGAACATTTACTTAGATATTTGTATCTATAAAAAAAAGAACTTATAAACATAAAAATAATTGTCGGACTTTGTACATTTCATAATATATATATATATATATATATATATATATATATATATATAATGTCATTCGCAGGCGAATCTGGCGTATTGTTTTTTCAAACGTAAACAAACGCCAAGCAGCCATAGTGCTCCATTCATTTTACTGAAGAGCTTTGCATTTATGCAGTTGATCGTTGTTTTTAGAATTAGCTTTTCGTTCAACGGTGCTCAATTGGAAAAATATTTGCGTGTGCGTATGTCTGTGTGTCTCTGTATATGGCAAATACGATTTACATTCCATCACCGAGATAATTGGGTCTCAAATTTACACAGGCCTCGTGGAACTCTTACATATGATCCAGCGTTAAAATGGAGATACAATTTTCGTCTTCCTGAACCGTTCCAATATGTACCTGACTCCTTATGCAATTCTCCACTTTTATAGGAGATGGATGAAGCTGAAAATAGAGTACTGTTGTCCTATTTAGACAGGAGCTCCTCAGACTTCACTTTCCGATCTTGATAGAGTTAAAAAGCGTCTACGGATCCTTTTTAGAGAAAGTTTGTTTCTACCATCCAACCTCTTTCTAACAGGCGGAATGTGACGAGTCTCTCACTGCTTAATCGCTACTTCCATAGAAAGTCGTCTTGGTTCCGCCAAGACTAATCTTCATGACTAGGATCCTCGATGCCAATTGTAGTAAACAATATTCTCTACATATTCGATCGGTGAGAAGTAAGCTCTACTCGAACAGCATCTTCTCACGAACCACCGCTTTATAGAAAAGACTCCCAAGATGATGTTTCTTCGATTACTAAAGTCTCAAAATGTTCTAGTCTAAATATAACCGTTACTTCCCCTTCCCTCCATTATATTGTTACGGTTTTTTGGATATATATGTATATGACTAGTGAGCCAATCCAGATGACTCTACTTCTTTTTTAGTCTACCAATAGAAGCTTAACCAATAAGAAGCCGCAGAACATTGTATTCGTCGTGTATAAAGGCGGCCATCTTTGTTTACCCTACCGGAAGGACCAGTGCTAACTTGACAGGCGAAGATGACAGAAGGAAGAACTACGCTCTGCTAAGATATCCACTGCGAACCTGAACTACGCTTTCCTACTGTCTCCGAAATATTCACTGCCAACCTCTGGATTCTATACTCGAAGACGACCGTCATGAAAATGTCTAACATATATATATATATATATATATATATATATATATATATATATATATGATAGAAATTATTAGAAGGATTTGATAATTGTATTTAATTAATTCATCGAGTCTGAAAGAAACCTCAACAGAATGCAGAAAGCACTGGACGGCCGTTTCGTCCTATATATGGGACTCATCCATTGTTGAGAATTGAAGCCCTGACAGGTTGTCAAGCAAACATCATACCAACTGTTCCACCGGTCCTCGTTGACGAAGAGATTGCAAATCAGACTCAATATAGCGCCGCTCGCTCACATATTCCGTGGTGGAATCTGATTTGCAATCTTTTCGTATCACAGAGGTCCCATTGGAACAGTTGGTACGATGTTTGTTTGACAACCTGTCAGGGTTTCAATTCTCGGTAGTGGATGCTCACGGCTGATGAGTCCCAAATATAGGACGAAACATCCGTCCAGTGCTTTCTGCATTCTGTTGAGGTTTCTATCAGACTCGATGAATTAATTATTAGGTTGGTGCAAAAATAATGAGGTAATAATGGCGTTTTTTGACGTTAAAAATACGTCAAAAAACGACATTATTACGTCACTATTTTTGCAGCAACCTAATAAATATGTATATATATATATATATATATATATATATATATAGGGTGATCCAAAAAAACGGGAACTTTTAACAATCCAATAAAACCAAGAATGGTGGAAGAAAATATTTTATTCATAGTAATTGAAACCTTAAAACATGCCATTTAAGAAACAATGATGGAATTTTCATTTTTTAAAAATCACGTCCTGTAGATGGCGTCCTCCTGTACGAATGCATTCTTGAAATCTGCTGTTGAGATTCCTCAATGACTGCTGCAACATCGCAGTTGGGATACTGTGAATTTTATCTTGAATTCTAAATGGCGAAATGTTTGCTTGCTCATAGCTGGCAATACGCACTTCAAAAATCCCCGTTTTTTGGGTCACCCTGTATATACTTACACACACACACACACACACACACACACACACATATATATATATATATATATATATATATATATATACTGGGTGCTATATATACTGGGTGAGTTTGTTGAATGCACAGTATATTAGTGTAAATTTGGCCACCGTCCCTGAGGGAACCCCCCCCCAAAAAAAAAAAAAAACCCACAATGACGCAATTCACTCCACCAGAAATTTGGAAACTGCACACTCTACTGCTTGGCATTCACACCACAACCTCTAATACGATTATTTCAGAGTGTTTAGATGTCAATCTGAGGGCAGTGCAGAGGATTCGGAAAGAGTTAGATGAGTCAACTGGTGATTACGAATGTACGGCAGATCGAAAAATTCACACTGATCGTTCTGATAAGAAAAGAACTCCCAAATTTGTTGGCGAGGGCCTCAAACTCAAAACACACATGCGCATGCTTATATGGACACATGCACACAAACGCATGCTTATAGAAATAATCTTATATCAGACCTGTTTGTGGTTCTTTTCTTTCTCTTAGAGGAAATCATTTGCGCACAGCACCACCACCACCGCCGTCATCACTTGCAGCACCCCCATACTGCCGCCACCGCCATGAAAACAGAAAACTGAGAAAAAGAAGAATTACCCAAAGAAAATGTACAGTTTTCATGATTTTCTTTCTCGTTTCTGAAATATGAAAATTCAACATTCTGTATTTGTCGCACCAAACCAACAAAGATTGAAAATTTATATCTTTTTGCATTGCAGACAGAAAACAAAACATTCTAAGACTTTTACCGACTATTTTATCTTATTCTTCATAATTCTTTAATGTTATCACCATATTTCAGCCATTTATTCTCCTACCATCCCTACCTGTAGAAAGATATATTCTGTAATATTTGAAAGGGCCATTTTCATTCTAAAAGTTGTTCCGACAATTGTTCTTATTCTGCCTATTTCTTTTATTTTTCTCACTGTATTTCAGCCAATCTATTCTCCGACCATACCCAGTTTTACAACGATATAGTTCTTCCTATTTCTTTTATTGCTATCACCGTATTTCTACCGTCCTCAGCTATATAAAGTTATCTTATGCAATTTGTGTGTATAAACACAAGTTTTTGATTTCACAAGTTTTGTGAAATCCAACTAACAAATTCTGTCTCATTTTCTAATGCCTTTTTTTCAATTTTCGTTCAAGATATTTTATATCAAGATAAACTGTTCGAATTTCATTTCTTTTCTTTTTTGGCTTCAATTTTTTGGACCGTTTTCAAGAAAGCATCATTTTTAATATGGTAGACAAAATTTTGTTGACTGTAATATTTTATACCATATGTCATTTGATTATCTAACTGAATTTCTTCACAGTGTCACTAATCATATTCAATGATGAATATATGATCTGTATTTTAACTGATCTCTTTTTAGAGGACAGAAAGTGCGACACTGAGATCCGAAGACGTATTGGCATGGCCAGAGATGCATTCTTAAAGCTAAGCAGAGACAGAAAAATTACGTTGGAAACAAAGAGTATTGAACTGTTCCGTGATGTCTGTCTTCCTGTATGGGAGAAAATGATGGTCAATCTCCCCAAAGATGGAGAAGAGACTTGAAGCAACTGAAATGTGGTTCTACAGAAAGATGCTGAGGATACCTTGGGCCGAACATGTTAACATCAACGAGGTTTTAGAGAAAGAGGAAACAAAAGGAAGCCTTATACTTAACATCAGGAAGAGGTATCTGAGATTTCTGGAGCACGTAATGAGGAAGAAGGGCTTGGCAAATTTGATACTCACACAACAGATAAAGAGAACGAGGTACAAATGAAAGCAGTAGAACAGGTTTTGGGAGAAATAAGAAAAAGAAAAAAAACGCTACAAGGGACAGGAAGATGTGGCGCAGTCACGATCGCCTACGTCCTGAAGGGACACGGTACATAAAAGAAGATTTATACTATCCAAGGAATTTTTTGCATTATTTTGAAAAAAAAAATGCATTAATTCTTCTCCCTCTTATAGGAATTATGTAGGATGGAAGTGCCTAACCTTTCCTTCCAATACATCAAATAATTTTTTTGATCACCATATTTGATCGCAGGAGAGTTGGAAAAGACACATGGGAGATGCTTCTTGGTTTCAGTGATAAAATGAAAGAAAGAAATAAAGAAAGAAGTGTTTAACGGTTCTACGAATACCTCATAAATTTCGGACAATTCCGTGTTTCCACCCGATCGAAATGGTATTGTCCATTATTTATAAGATATTGGCAGAGTCTTTGGGAAAACGGAAAATACTAATCAGCGACTCCAGTAACTTTCAATGATAAAAAAATGAATGTAGGAAATATAGAAGTGTTTAAAGACTCCTGTCAATATCCATAAATAATGGACTATAAGTAGAAGTTTTTAACGTCTGTTTCAGTGAAATGGTGTCACTTCCAAATGTTTCCTACATTTCGACTCCAATCACTTTCTAACAGACATGTTGTGACTTCTCTATGTCTTTGCTGCAAATATTTTCATGGCAACTGCTCTGACAAGCTATTTTCCCTTGTGCCTCTACTGCATGAATTTAAGCGTGCTACTAGGTTGGCATTTAGGTCCCACCCTGTTACTGCCGAAACAGTTAAATATAACTGTTACTTCTACTCCAACGGCTTCTCTCGCACTTCCCGACAGGGGAATTCCCTTCCTCCTACACGCTTCCCTGATAAATAGAATCTTCAAAAATTTAAATGCAACGTCCTTCGTCATCTTCTGAAGCCATGATCCCCGTTCTTCTTTTTATCCTTTCCACAATCCCCCACCAATACCCATTGTTTTATTTCACTTTCACTCTCTGTAACGTCCTCCACCCCCACCCCCCACTGCGTACTAGTGACACTCCCGCTTTGCTTGGGGAGAAATGATTAAAAATAGTTAAAATAACGACCATCATTCATCTTTAGGATTGTTATTGCAATATTTTGTTAAGCTCAAATATTTAATGGCATTGGTCCGATAATATACTTTTAATGCTTATCTCAATGATAATCTGCCAGAGTGATGGTCGGCGTGGTGGAGATGAAGACAGTTTTCTGATAAAATGTTCGCCGTTGTCACCGGACCCGTCCCCGTATGGTTTCTTCTTATGGGGATATGTGAAGGGGACAGGTGTAAACCCCTTCTCTTCCTGCTAGCAGTGATAAACTCAAGCAGAGAATTACTTCCGCACTGGATAATGTTACTGTAGACATGCTACAACGTGTTTGGCAAGAGCTTAACTAACGACTTGACGTGTGCCGTGTCACAGGCGGTACACATATTGAACACTTATGAAATCGGTTTCATAATAAACTTATGATGTTCAACACTTAAACTGTTCAATTTCATTGAGCTAGACAGTAGTTTTCAATATAATTGCTTTTAAAATTAAGTCAAATTTTTGGGACACCTTGTATTTAGCTTAGAACTTTGACAGAAACTGTGAATATGCTAGGCTATGAGGATCTCATTAGTAGGCCTAGCATAGAAATGAGTACGATATGAGATCCATAAATAAAGAAAACGGAAGGACACCAATGCCATTCAATTCCAAAGTCATTTTGCGTCGCCCAAGTCTGTGCAGCATGCCTTCAATACAAAATTTGGAAAAACTACACCGACTGGCAAACAAATTTGGAAGGGGAAGGTTGCTTATGAAGGGCTAAAGAACCTGTTAGACCATCATCAACATCAGTGTGTTTGGCAAGAGCTTAACTACCGACTTGACTTTTGCCGTGTCACAGGCGGTGCACATATTGAACACATATGAAATCGGTCACATAATAAACTTATCATATTCAACAATTCAACTGTTCAATTTCATTGATCTAGACTTAGTAGCTTTCGAGATAATTGCTTTTAGAAGGATGTCATTTTTTAGGGACACCCTGTAGTTTAAAAACATAATAAATAGTTTGATTTCTTTACAGAGCACATTCATTCTACTTTTATTTCTGTTCATTTGAAAATCAGTTTTGTAAATAATGAATCCATATTCAATCCATTGAAGAGGGTTCTCTCATAATGCAAGGAAATAAAATTCAAAGAACCCTATTATAATTAATTTGACCCCCACCCTTCGTTAGTTCGCCCGACCGTTACGTCCCGCCAATAACTCAAAGTAATGAACTATTCCGTTTGGATTGTGTGGAAATAGGGGAAAAGATATGACATTTAGTGAGCAAAAGAAAGAAATAAGGAAAGATGGAAATGTTTACTCTCTCCTCTGTTTTGATCGCGTAGAAAAAAAAATGTTACTTGGTTCCAGTGAAAAAATAATAGGAAGACGCGAAAATAGAAGTGTTAAACGTCTGTTTCATTGAAATGGAAAAATATTGTAACAAATATTTCCATTTGTACCCCTTTACTTCTTATAATAATGACCAGACTTCATATTTAAGATTATTATTGCAATATTTTATTAAAGTTGTTAAGCTCAAATAATTAACAATCAGAAATAAGAGAAATTCTACGGATATTTTATTGTCGTAGAACTCGACATGGGTTTTATCCAATCATTAAATTGAAAGTTAAACTTCATCAGAAAATTCAAATAGGAAAACCGTGAAATTTTCCCGGGTTTTTCTAGTTATATATAATAAATAATTTATTGATGTTTACTGCTTAAAGTCCGACATACATACCAAAATCAAACAAGTACAAAAATGTAAATATCTGAGAGAATCGTTTTAATCGAGGACGGAAATAAAATACAAAGGCGCATTGTGATAGCGTAAGATGCCTTCCAAAAGCGAAGCAAAGTATTAAGTATTAAGAAACAGAAAATTTTCATTAGAAACAAAGAAAAGTGGATTAAATTCTCATGTAATATCAGTCCTGCTTTATAGCGGTGAATGCTGGACCATCTCCGCACAGGCGTATAAGAAATGTGAGATGATCAAAATGTGGTTCTACAGAAAGATGCTGAGAATAACAAGAAGAGAACACATGAGCAACGGCGAAGTATAGCTAACATCAGTTTATATTTCTAGGGTACATAACGAGGAGAGACGGCTTGGTAAATTTAATACTCACAGGGCATATTGAAAGCAAGAGAGACAAAGGAAAACAGAATATAATCTACCTATCGAGTTTTTGTAAATAGTTAGCAGGAAAGTGTTTATTGATAGGAATGCAAAAAAAAATGATAGAAGTGTTTAACGTCTGTTTCAGGGATTCCATTTCCCAGTCTAGATGTCAAGTCTTACCCGACATGATGTGGCTTCCCTCTGTCGTTTTTATAAATATTTTGATGGCAACTGCACTGACGAGATATTTTCTCTGGTCCCCCGACTGCATGAATTTAAGCGTTTGGCATCTAGCTCCCACCCTTTTACTGTCGAAATAGTTAAATGTAGCCGCTATTTCTACTCCAACAGTTTCTTCTCTGGCACTTCCTGGCATTGGAACTCCCTTCCTCTTACATGCTTCCCTGTTAACTACAATCTTCAAACATTTAAATGCAACTTCTTTCATCATCTTCTGATGCGTTGGTCACCGTTCTTCTGTTTACTTTTTCCGGAAACCCGCTCTATAATCATCC
>OZ010609.1:8472632-8585132 GCA_963932145.1 Acanthosepion lycidas | reverse complement strand
CTAATATACATAGATAGATATGTATAGTTTGAGATAGATAAACAGACAGATAGATAGATTGATAGGTAGGTAGGTAGGTAGATATATAGGTTGATAGATACATAGTTATGTACAGTTTGAGATAGACAGAGAGAGAGATAGATAAATAGATAGATAAATGAACAAATATATATAATTTTATATATATATATATATATATATATATATATATATATATATATATATATATATATATATATACAAACACACGCGCGCACACAGACACACACACACATGTATATATATATAGAGAGATAGGGATCTAGAAACATAGGAATATATATATATATATATATATATATATATATATATATATACATATATATATATATATATATATATATATATATATATATAGAGAGAGAGAGAGAGAGAGAGAGAGAGAGCGAGAGAAAGCCAGACTCTGATAGATAGATAGATAGATAGATAGATAGATTGCTGTTCACGTAGCTATGTACACATAAATCTGTAAACGTGTCTCTCTTATATGCGACATGAGATTCTTAAAATGAATTAAAGGTGACTGAATTTTCCCCTGATTCAGACACACCCACTCGCTCATATCTCTGCAAGTGTATCGTGCCATTGACAAGAATTTATATCAGATCAGTGACAATGGCCCATGACAAAAGCAGGATGTCAATTAAGACTTTCTGAACAGATATTGTTGCAATAGCGATATATATATATATATATATATATATATATATATATATATATATATATATATATATATATATATATATGTCTCAACCAAATTTCAAACTCTATTGGTCTTAGTTAGACATGAATTACTGTCATCCGTTGGCTGTGATTTCAATCCTTGAAACAAATTGTGATCCCAGCATACACTTGATCAACGAAATCAAATAAGGGCTCCCAAAAAAATAATGCAATAATCATCAGATACCCCACATCAGCCAAAAAAAAACAGGTCACCTGAAGATGTCCAGGGTGTACTTGGTCGAAAGGTCGTGTCTATAAAAACATATATATTATATTATTATATTACAATTACAATTATATATAATTATATATTAACTATATTATAATTATTATATTATATTAAGCAAAAAAAAAAAAAAACTTCTATAAATTCCGTTATTCCGTCACATCCCGGTAAAAGAGAAAGTGAGAAAGAAAAGAGAAAGTGAGAGAATGAGAAAGGAAAGGGTAGAAATAGAAAGAGCAAAAAGACAGACAAAGATAGGAGAAGGAAAAGAGAAGGATAGAGAATAAGGAAGAAAAAGAAAGTGAAAAATAACTCTAGAGAAAGAGGTAGGGAGAAGGAGTAAAACACAAAATGAAAGAACGAATGAGAGGCAAAGATGGAGGGAGAGAGAGAGGCAAGAACTAGAATATGAGAGGAATAGAGAGAAATAGAGAGAAATAGACACTGGGAAAAAAACAATACAGACAGAGAGGGTGAAGTAGAAAAGGGTGAAGAGAAAAAGAATGAATGAGAGACAAAGAGAGAAAGAGAGCGACAGACAGAAGGATTGAAAGAATGAAATCCCCGTCTTAAAAAAGTAATGTTAAAATCATTGAAAATTTATTATATGCAACAATAATAGAATAGACTAGAAAGTATCTATATATAAAATTATGTGACTTCCTTTAGTCTGTCCGTCCATCACATCCTGTTAACACATATCTGTGGGTGGGGCGGATGGCTTTTAATCTTTTCCATGAGACATTGTGCGTAATTTAAAGTGACGAATACGTCTAGAGAGAGATGTTGCAGTAAATAGTCCTACTTTTAGCCCAATCCTCCTTTTTAGTGATTGTCAGGATCACTCTGACCCGGAGTGATAGTGACTGTTTTAATGGGTCCCAGCTATGGGTGAAATAACAATTTTTTTCCACTTTTTTTTGTTGTGATCACAACTCAAATTTATAATATTGTTGTTAATGTTAATTAACCGGAAGTACTTAACTGTGGACAAAATAATATAACTAATTTTTGTGGATATTAATTTTCTTTAAAAAAACAAAAAAAAATATGAATGCTAAAAAAATTATATATATATATCTGAATACTAAAGTATTTGTTCCATATGAATATTGACTTTAATAATATTTTGAAAGAAGATTCCATAATATACCCAAAAATGAGGATGTGTTGCAGTTTTTTGGGTACTATGTACTAGTGAGCCAGTCAAAATGAGCTGACTCATTTTATAGTTCACCAATACAAGGGTTAACCAATCAGAAAGCTCAAAATATTCAATGCGACGTGTATAAAGGTAACCATTTTGTTTTTTCTCAAAAATTGTCTGCACTGCCAACCTGATATCGAAGATTTAAAGAATTATTTAACAGCCGCTACTTTCTCCGAATCTACATTGCCGACCTCTGATATTGAACAGATTACGGACTTCACTGGATTCCATATTCAGAGACTACGGCAAACACGGTCAAAAAGAGAGAGAGAGAGAGAGAGAGAGAGAGATAGAGAGAGAGAGAGAAATAGAGAGAGAGAAAGAGAAGGAAGGAAAATTAAAAATACCACTAGAGATTGAGAGTATGAGGAGAGAAAGGAAAGAAGAGAGAGAAAGAGTAAAAAGACAAGAAGAGAGGGAGAGAGAAGGAAAAGAGAAAGAGAGAAAAAGAAAGTGAAAAATATTAGGTTGGTGCAAAAATAAGGACGGTTTTTGACGCATTTTTTAACGTCAAAAACCGTAATTATTTTTGCACCAACCTACTAACACTAGAGAAAAAGGGATTAGGAAAGTGTTAAACAGAAAATGAGGGAGAGGCATAGAGATAGAGAAAGAGAGAGAGAGAGAGAGAGAGAAAGAGAGATGGTGGTTGTTATGGTCCAGGTTAGCACCAAGGAAGAACAACACGAACACAAGGGTAGAAATAACGAGGGTATATTATACGAAATAATAATATTAGGTTGGTGCAAAAATAATGACGTAATAATGTCGTTTTTTGACGTTAAAAATACGTCTAAAAACGACATTATTACGTCATTATTTTTGCACCAACCTAATATAAGATGTGGAAGGTGGTTGTATGACTGTCAGTCTGGTTTGAAGTGAACTACTATCGGCTCGACTCAATTCGATCCTATCTCTTGAGAGGCGTAGTCTACATAGTGTTAGGTAGAGTTCATTCTGTAGTTATAGGTAAGGACCCATGACAGTGATATGAGAGACATAGAGGGAAAATGAAAAAGAGAAAAAGTGAACAATAATATTATATAGAGAGAGATATAAAGAGAGAGGGAGATAGATAAGGGTGAAGAGGAAAAGAAAGAATGAAAGAGAGAAAAAGAGAGAAAGCCACAGAGAAAGAAAGATAATGGATAAAATGCAAGTATTTAAAAAAAATGTTAAAATACTTGAAAATTTATTATATGAAACGATTACAGAATTGAGGAGAAAATCTATATATAAAATTTTCTGACTTCTTCTAGTCTGTCCGACACACCCTCTAAAATAGTCATTGCCCAATTGAAACCAAATTTTGGGCAAAAGTGCAGACAGGTAAGAGTGTAGAATGTACAGTTGGCTTCCCTTGTGTGTGTAGCTTAGTGTAATAAATTTTCATTATTTTTGGGAAAATTTAAAAGTTTTATTATTTAACATAGAAAATAAGTTCACTACTTCGGCGTCATTCTCCTTTCTCTCAATACTACATTAGGGGAGGGGACAGGCACTAAATGTCTTAACCGCTGCCGCGTACGTCAATCAGCACACCCATCCCTGCAAACACACCTTACAACAAAGGATTGACCTCCGTAAGGCATTTTCTAAGCCATTTTTGTTTTACTATTTGCAGTTTCAGCAATAAATTTAACAAGGCCTAGCGATTTAAAAAGTTTGAATTTGACTCTAGAAAGAAATATTTACGCATAGTAATTTGTATGTGGCATGCTCAAGAGTAAGAAATCCTAAGAATTTATTATTCTCTATTAAAAAGGAAAAATTGATTTTTTTTAAATATTGTTTACCATGAATTCCTATAAAATAAAATTAAACTAAAGAAATTACTAATCCGCGAAGTAAAATTTTTGTCAAATTGTTTTTTCAAACAAATCAGCTTATTCAAATTTCATCAATTGTTGTACGCTTCGGCTTTCTTCAGGTGGTTGGAATGTCGAACTGACCCATTTATTTCGCTCACTGGGGTAGACTGTACTAGTTCCACGTGCCATGTTTATCTACTGTTAATTCCCCTCTGCAAGTTTTCCAGTGCCTTAACCGCGTATTGAACTACTGTGCTATGTGTTCTTGAGAAAGGTCAGAGCGTACAGCGGCCGAAATGTTGTAATAAGTATGGCGACAAAGATGAGGACAATAGTCCGACTAATGTAAATGATGAAATATCTAGATGTAACCGTAAGTTCTATGCTAATAGTTTCTTCTCTCGCACTTCTCGCATGTGGAACACTTTTTCGACTTCTTGCTACTCTGTCAAATATGATCTTCAAAAATTTAAATGCGATGCTAATCGTTATTTTCCGTCTTAATTTTTGTTCTTTTGTTGCCCTCTCTCCTAAATAGGATTTTTCTCATGCTCTCTCACATTCACTCGTCCCTTGAATCTTAGTGACTTTAATGCCTTACTTGGGGTGAAATGATTAAAAAAAAATACTTGAAAACAATACAGGACTGATTTTCATCAAATTTCAATTTGCAAAAAAATAAAAATAAAATAAAAATAAAAATAACCAGTCATTTACACAAACAACGGGGGGGGGGGTCAGTGTTGCTGTCGGATGAGCCTTTTAATATTTATATCATTTATCATCAGCGTAATGCTTTCATCTTTATTGTTGCCTAAAATGAACTAAACGTGATATCACATGGAGAAAACCCGATCCCCAGGCTTCCTAAAAAAAGGGGTTCAGTTGGGAAATAGCAGAGCCAAAACGATGTGTTAGCAAAAACCATGAAGAAATTCTTCATCTTAAACATCATCCTCATCATTATCATCATTACCCCCCCCCTCTTTCTAATTCTGTTGCAGTTCTTTGTGTATATATGTAACTAGTGAGTTAGTCCAAATGCCTGGACTCACTTTATAGTCTACCAATAGAAGGTTAACCAATCAGGAACCGCAGAACATTCTATCCGTCGTGTATAAAGGCGGCCATTTTTGTTTACCCTACCCGAATAACCAGTGCCAACTTGTCGGGCGAAGATGAACAGAAGGAAGAACTACACTCTGCTACTTTGCTGCGATATCCACTGCTAACCTGAACTACGCTTTCCTACTGTCTCCGAAATATTCACTGCTAACCTCTGGATTCTATACTCGAAGACGACCGTCATCTGAATAACATTTTTTTCTTCTTCATCATTACCATCATCATCTTTTTCGTCGTCGTTATTACCATCATTGTTTTCTTCTTCTTCTTCTTCTTCTTCTTCTTCTTCTTCTTCTTCTTCTTCATCACCATCGTTTATTCTTGTTCATTATCATCATCTTCATCATCTGCACCATGCTCACCATCATCTTCTAATTCTTTCTTATCGTTATCATTTTCTTCTTCTTCTTCATTATCGTCATCATCATCAGCAGCACCATCCTCATCATCTTCTTCTTCTTCTTCTTCTTTCTTATCATTATCATTTTCTTCTTCTTCATTATCTTCTTCTTCATCATCATCATTACCATCATCATCATCTTCTTCGTCGTTATCATTATCTCTTTTTCCTTCTTCTTCTTCATCATCATCATCACCATCGTTTCTATTTCTTCTTCATTATCATCATTAACATCATCATCATCTTCATCATCAGCACCATCCTCATCATCATCATCTACTTTTTTCTTATCATTATCATTTTTTTCTTCTTCTTCTTAATCGTCATCATATTCTCGATCGTCATCATTATCACCATTATCTTCTTCATGATCATCATCATCTTCTTCATAATCATCTCCTTCTTCTTTATGTGGTGGTATCTTTTAATGATGTGGGCGATCATGACACTCCTTGATTTCCCTTTCCTTCGTGGAACTTAGCAATATATGACATTTTGCGATCTCTACTAATCCATGTTCGGCCAATCATTACGCTCCTTAGGTAAATTATTCACTGATTTCTCCCTCCATCTCGACTTCAGTATGTCCAGTGTGTATCAAATTTTCTAAGCCGACTCTCCTCATTATGTCCTCTAGAGATTTGAACTGTCTCTCTGATTCCAAATATAATTGTCTTCTTATTTTGCATCTTTCTCTAAAACTTCGTTGCTACTCAGTTCACTGTAGAAGGTCTTACTAATTGACCCACAGCTGGCGGGAGTTGTAGTGAATTCATACCTTTTCCAAGGAAAATTGCGTGTACGAATCATACTGAAATTGGAACTCGGCTCTCCGATTATGAATTCTTCCAAGCTTACGGCGCCTGGTATTCAAGAAGGTTAGCCATCTAGGTACTGTCCAGGTTCGACGTTTTTTTTAATTTCATCATCTATATTGGAATTGGTGTTTCAAGGTGATATGACTGAAGCCCTAGGAGGTAAGAAGCACATTTCCTATTTGAGAGAAGACCAACCATATTTAGAGAAGGAACAATTTACAGGTTTAAAATGCAATATGGAGGACCTTTGTCGAGTATGATCAACAAAAGATGCCATTGTAAGACGTAGTTTACATCAAACGGATATGGCTCTTTAAACATATAGCCTCTGGTACAAAGACAGGGATTTTGTTTTTATGAAGTAGCTGCGATGGGATATGACAACATATTTCAAGCTCTGCAAGAGGTCGTTAACGTTCAACCTGTTCTAACACAATAGAAAAAGGAGCGAGTCTTTCTCCTCCCCATCAGCTAAGGGTTAAATATCATAGCAAACATTATTTTCTATCCTTGAGAATGGTACTGATTTCTTTTTACAAGTTTATACCATGATTTAGATAAATGTTTCTAAAATATTAATTAAATTCATAAATATGCCTTTTTAAAAAATATCCTTCGGCAAGTGGACCTGATGATTTTTGATATACATTGCAAATATGAACATGCTGTGCACAAGAAAATATATCGTCATTTCTGGCTTTCTATAGAGAAGATATTTTTTCACTCGAAACAATGTCAACAGTAAAAAGGGATTTCGTCTTCCCAATGAAATCAAGGGAAACGAGGATGATTCGACCATGTGGAGCTGGTATGGAAGGCCTTATATATATGAACACCTGAAGTGATGGAACTAAAAATATATCTCGCCAGAAAATGTCCCATGAAAATAGCGAATAGCTGTCTACATTGTGTCTGTTAGAAATGTATTGTAAGGTGGAAACTAATTAATCCCCACAAGGCCGGCAAAGCTTTTTTGCCTTCTGACGTGAGTGGAAATAGTGAACTGCGCAGGTCTAGACTACAAATGGTAGCAATACTCCATTTTTGATCGAATATTAATATCGTCTGTAACGTAAGTTGAATCTGATCGATAAGATAAAATTAAATGCTTGAATTTTCCATCTCAGAAGATAGATAGATAGATAGATAGATAGGAATACATTGAAATAGATAGATTGATAGATAAGAATACACTGAAATGGATAGATAGATAGATAGATAGATAGATAGATAGGAATACACTGAGATAGATAGATAGATAGATAGATAGATAGATAGATATATAGATAGATAGGAATACACTGAGATAGATAGATAGATAGATAGATAGGAATACAGTGAGATAGATAGATAGATAGGAATACAGTGAGATAGATAGATAGATAGATAGATAGATAAATAGATAGGAATACAGTGAGATAGATAGATTTACGAATAAATCATAGAGATAGACAGATAGATAGATAAGAATAGACTGAGATAGATAGATAGATAGATAGATAGATAGATAGATAGATATGAATACACTGAAATAGATAGATAAATAAATACGAATGTACTGAAATAGATAGATAGATAGGTATACACTGAAATGGATAGATAGATAAATAGATAGAAATACACTGAAATAGATAGATAGATAGATAGATAGATAGATAGATAGATAGATAGATAGATAGATAGGAATAGACTGAGAAGGTAAGGCGATTTATATTATTGCTCATACAAAACAAACCCAAGGGCCAAGAGCCTCTTAAGGTAGAAAATTATTGAATGAGATTGTTTTCCAGGCGTGAGTGTTTGTAAGAATTACGTATTGTGAGGATATCTAGGATGGAAAAGAGTTGACCCTAAACTTGGAGGGGTTAATATTGTTGTGTTTGTAGAAACATTCTTCTCTCGAGTTTGTTGTACAAAGTAGCGACGCCTTTGGGAATTGAAATGTAGCACCAAGGAAATACAAGGAAAACAAGCTTCGGATTTATCGTGCAATATGAAGGCAGCCAACATTGTTCTCGAGTTAAGGCTCTGCTATGGGCCCGTAAGTTATTCTTAAGGCAATTATCACTTTTACAACTTGTATTACACACATGGCAAACAAGGTTTGTCTGCGTTACATATGGTGGAAACTTGCCTCTCCATGTGTACAATCATGTGATGTTTCATTCACGCAACAGACTTACAAACCTTGTTACAAAACTTGCACATGTATCCTGCAGGTCTTTCTGGTAGGGTTGCATTGACAGTAGTTTGCTCCTGATCTCTTTGGTATGATCTCACGGGAATGAATAAACCAGACGACAAAAAGATAACTTTTCAACAAATACTGCAAATGTGTTGGTGTCCTAATAGCTCCGGGACAGATAGATAGATAGATAGATAGATAGATAGATAGATAGATAGATAGATAGATAATGAACATACTGAGGTAGATAGATAGATAGATAGATGTATGCCTGCTAGGTATCTATGCTATTGACTATTCCTGTCTAAATAATAAGTCTAATCAAATACCGCAAATGTGTTGGTGCCTATTAACTGTGACACGGTTTCTATTTCTCCTTCGTTATTGCAGGCTTTTTGTGGGAATACTTGATTCTCTTCTGTTCAAAATTGTTTCAACGTTCCCAAATCAACCTTATACAGCCGGATCTATCTCTGGTAACAGTTTTTCAGTCTGCAACTTTAACTCCAGCAGTCTTTAGGTTAAATTTAATTAGATTCTTGAAACGATTTTGGGGGTTATGAGCAGATCAACTACCTTTTACCAGTTCACGATAAAAATAGTCTTTTGGCAATCTGTCATCCTACAAACATGTCAGATGACCTGTCCAGCGAATTTGATTACGAAAACGTTTTCTATGTTGGCTATATTTGCGTTCCTCCATCCTAACGGCGCGCTTTTTGTTGGAATTCTCTTCTGTTCAAAATTGTTACAGCGTTCCCAACCTTCTCCAGCCGGATCTATCTCCAATAACAGTTTCATAATCTACAACATTAACGCCAATAATCTTTAGGTTACCTTGTAGCAGCTGACCATGAAAAGGTCTTTTGGGACAATCTGTCATCTTCTTTACGTGACAGATGACCTGTTCAGTACGTTTGATTACGGAGTAGTGTCTCTATGCTGGCTATGTTTGCGAGCTGAAAGACCTTTGTGTCTGATGTACAAGACTGTCAATTGATGTCCAAGATTCGTCTGAGGCACTGCTGGTGAAAACGCCCTAAGACTTAATGTGCCTTTGAAAGATGGTCCACGCTTCGGAGGAATATAAAAGCGTGGTTAGGATATCTCCTTCGTAGATGCTTAACAATATACAAACCTAGATACTCAACACTCAAAAAAATTACATTTAAACTAGTCACAACTCATTACATTGTATCTAGACATGATTTTTTTTGTTAATATATCTTTTCTCACATAGAATCGCATCATGAATTTACGACCTGCGTCCGCTATTTCGCGACTGTTATCGTCCCATAACGATATTCTATATCAACATAACAGAATATCATCTTTGATGGTGAATATCTTTGTTGAACTGTCCATATAACCACCCTGAAGATGGCTCATGTGAGCCGATAGCTTAGATCAAGAAATGCTGGAAAATTGTTGTCCTTATTTTTTCTCGAAATTAAAGCATATATACCGAGTTTAGAACGGCTCATGATCAAACATAATATACATTCATTGTCTGGCATATTTAACATTATATATATATATATATATATATATATATATATATATATAGTAAAAAGAAAAAACAGTAAGATATGTAATCCGGTGTATTTATTGATATTTTTACTTTTACAAAACTGTGCTGAATGTAAATTTACAGAGCATAAATATTATAAATTAACTGATTTGAGATATGGTTTCTTCGCTACACAGGAATTACCATGTTTCAAAAACCGGACCTAAAACTTCAAATTTAATTATATAATGAAATTTGAAGATTTTAGCGTCAGATTTTGAAACATGGTAATTCATGTGTAGCGAAGGAACTATATTTTTAAATCAGTTAGTTTATGACACACACACACACATATATATATATATATATATATATATATATATATATATATATATATATATATATATATATCGTCAGCCACAGACAATCATTCGCTCTATCATCGGGACCGAAAATGATTCGGAGATTTTAGCCCCTAGAACATCGGCGCCCGGCAGAGAGAAAGGCAAATTTTTGTGTATTTATTTTTCATAAACACAATAATTACTCAGAGAACTCAATCGGCTTGGAGAGTCTTGCAATATGAGCAGTAGTAGTGACTGTTTACAAATTTGCCTTACTCCCTACAGTGCTCGATCCTTTAAATTATGTGTTGAAACTTGACTTATGCATGGAATAATAATGCAACACAAAATGTACTTAGAACAAAATGTATTGAAACAAGAAAGTGTACACAATATTTACATATAGTCTTCTGTATATTCCTGGGAAGACCGTTCCTGGAATGTGTGCTGAGTCGCAGTCGGGCAGAGTCTCTGGTTGGATCTCCTCGATTCCTACTCTCTCTTCCCGGTACCAACCATATTTATATGGTCGGTACTCCACTATGCAAATTAGGTGGATCCTACCATAACACCCCCCTCCCAAGCATTGGAATCCCTTTTGGATTTCAAACTGGCTTCCTATGTGGGTTGATGATTATAGCTATTTCTTTGTAGATCCATTTGCATACTTTTAATATTTTTTCGTTTTGGATTCACGTCCAATGTTTCCGTGAACTTTCGTTTCCTACCGGATCTTCTCGTTTCAGGAATATTCTGCGAAGGTTCTACTTGAAACATATCATACATTACATCAATGGGATCTTCCTCCCCATCCAGTATACTCTCTTCATGCTCTAGAACGTAACATTTTTTAAGTTGGTTCTGGTGCCTTTTATGAGTATTCTTCGGCCCTTTAATTATGTAAATCAGGTCACCGATTCTCTTGTCTACTATGCCTCTCTCCCAGAACTCAACGTTGTTTTTGTAGCACTTGAAAAACACCTCTCCGGAAGTGTATCTTTTTCTCGCTGTATACATAGTATTCTTTACTTTGTTTTTTCCTGGCAAAAGCTTGTCAAACTTTCCTAGCGAACATTAGTTCAGCTGGTGTCATGTTTGAGTGTGTTCTCTGGTTTGGCGTAATTCTGTATACCTGTCGGAATTGCTGAAGCGCCTTTTCCGTTGGAACTCCTGAGGCTTTCATCAGCGCGCGCTTTAAAGTATCGACAAATCTTTCTGTGAGTCCATTGGACATCGGATGATACGGCAGCGTCGTTATGTGGTTAATTTGATATAACTCACAAAATTCCTTAAATTCTTCAGAAGTGAATTGTGTACCATTGTCACTCACAATACACTCTGGCACACCGAACCGTGCAAATAGTTCATGCAAAAAAGTTGTTGTGGTATTGGACGTAGGCTTTTTGCAGCGTAGTACTTCCGGACATTTTGTAAAACTATCTACCACTATTAAGTAGTAATAATCTTATACTGGACCAGCGAAATCAATGTGTAATCTTGTCCACGGATGATCCGTCTTGGGCCATGGTTTGTGTACTATAGGTGGTGCCTTAGCTGCTAACGCACACCCTTTACATCGATGAACCATGTTTGCGATATCCACATCTATTCCTTTCCAATATACAAAGCTTCGCATTAAGCTTTTTGTTCTATTAACCCCCGGGTGACCCATATGAAAGTCCCGTAGTATTCTTTTCTGCAACTTTTTTGGTACTACTACTCTCTCACCATATAATAAAACTCAGTCACAAATTGAATAAATCTCCTGCACTTTTTGGTCATTTGCTACGATTTTGCTTTTTATTTCTAAAATGAATCATCGCTTTCAGCTTCTTTTTTGATTTCCTTTGATGTAACCGGTAGCTCTCTTAAAATGTTGTTTACCATGCTTTTCACCTCATAATCTGCTCTGATATTTGCAATAATTGATTCTTCGAATCTTTCTTCTTGACTCGGTACGAGTCTTGATAAACTATCCGCGTGAATTATATTTTTGGATGATAGGTGCTTTATGTGAAAATCATAATTGAGAAGAATGGTTCCCCATCTCAACAGACGATTTGCCGTATAAACGGGTAACCCTTTCTTCGAACCAAAAATAGTGATCAGAGGTTTATGATCCGTTTCAAGAATAAAATGTCTGCCGTGGATGTATCGGTGAAATTTTGTTATGGCAAAAATGATACTCAGCGCCTCTTTTTCGATCTGTGAGTAACTTCTTTCTCCTGGGAGTAAACGTCTCGAAGCATGTGCAATTGGTTTTCTAGAACCATCTGGCATTATGTGTTGAATACACGCTCCTATCTCGTATGAACTGGCGTCACTTGCCACTACAATATCAAGTTTTGGATTGTAATGGGTAAAAAAGATGTCGGATGTAAGCATTTTCTTTATTTCATCAAAGGATTTCTGACATTCTACCGTACATTCCCATGCCTTGTCTTTTTTTAGTTGTTCATTCAACGGAGCTCTTAGATTGTACATTCCTTTAATGAACGCTTGATAATAATTTGCGAGCCCCAGAAAACTCTGTAGCATCGCCACATTAGTGGTCGTCGGCATGTCTCTAATCGCAATGGACCTTTCCGGATCTGGAAATTTTTGTTGATTATGTGACCTAAATACTTAATTTCCTCGAAACCAAATTTGCACTTTGACTTTAAATCCAAAGTCCTGAATCTTTTTAAATACTTGATTGAGATGTTCTCAATGTTCGTCGACGGTTTCGCTCCTTACTATGATGTCGTCTAAGTAAGCGCACGCAAAGTCTAAGTCATTCAACATGACGTCCATAGCTTGTTGAAAAATGGCTGGTGCCACTTTAATACCAAAAGGAAGCCTGTTGTACTTGAATAACCCTCTATGCGTGTTTATCCCTAGTAATTTCGAACATTCCTCTTCGACGGGAATTTGGAGATAGGCATCTGGTAAGTCGATTTTTGAAAATATAACTCCACCATTTAGCTTGTTAAAAATTTTCTCCGGACTCGGTAACGGTAGTCCTTGATTACCGAGTTCAACCCTGTCGAAAAATCAACACAGACTGATTTGGTTTGATTTCTTTTTATGCACACAATCGGCGCAGATTAGATTCTACTTTCGAAATAATTCCCATTTTTTCCAACCTATCAAGTTCTTCGTTAATTTTCTCTACACTTGCGAAAGGCACGTTACGTATCTTTTAAAAAATTGGCATAGTATTTTCCTTTAATTCAAATTTAGCTTCAAACTTGTTACATCTTCCAAGACCAGGTGTGAAGGTTTCCGGAAACTTTTCCTTTAATTCATCTTTAATGTCCTGTCTTGTTTGCGTATTACTTCCTACTTTTCTGCAGAATGAGTTTAACGGTTTATCCCACAATTCGAATGTTTCAGTAAAATCTGTACCCATCAAGTTTTCTCCATTTTTCAGAATGAAAACCTTTATTTTTTTAACGATCCCGTTCCATTTCATGGGAAGTACAACCTCGCCTTCGAAATTAATTTCCTTTCCAGTTACCGTTCGAGCGCGTTTCGTTGACTTCATTATTGTAGGCCTTTTTAAAATGTTCCATGTTTTATAGTTCATTATTGTTAAATCTGAACCCGAATCTAGTTGAAATTTGATATTCTTTTTAAATATTACAGTCGTCACATATTTCCTCAAATCTCTATCTGATTTGATATTCGAATTTGTTTGTCTAATTCGGCTATTGAATTTTTTCGTTTTACAACACGATCCTTTGTGTCCCTTCTTGTGGCACACGAAACATTTCTTATTTCTATATGGGCAATTTACGTCCCAGTGTCTTTCGTTGCAACGTCTGCAATTATATGGTGGAAGCGTTTTTCCCACTCGTTCTTCTTATTTAATTTTTCTTGTCTATTTTTTTTCTGATTGGTAATTTGACTGTTTTCTTATTTTTTTAATATAAGCAATGCCAGGTTCTTCGATTTTTTGAGACTCTTTCTTTAAACCTACGACCCGCTGACACTCCTCTGCTAACTTTTTCAGGGTAAGGTTTTGTTCAGAATCGAGTTTAGACAAAACTCTACGTCTTATTTCGGCACTCTTACTGGATACCAGTCCTTGAGCAAAAATTAAACACTTAAATTCTTCCACCGTAATCTCTGCCAATCTGAAATTGTCACAATGTCTATTCACTATAGATGCATAGGTTAAATAATCCTGATCGTCGGATTTAGTGACATTCATGCATAACCATCGCTTATGCCAAAGCGACATATTTGCTCCAAACAGCTCTTTTAGCAATTTCACTGTTTCCGAGAATTCCAATTCATTCGTTCTTCTCGGTAGAATAAAATCTACAAATTTGCCATGTTCTGCTGTACCTAGCTTTCTTAGTAATAGAGTGACTTTTCTTGAATTCGACCAGTTTTCACAGTCTGTGTAGAAAATATCTTCATATCGTTTAAAGTACGCTTCAAACGTTTTTTCTTCGTCTGGCAAACAGTTGAAAGTTTCCAGCGAATTAAATATGGTGTTATTAGAATAAAAAGAATTTCCCTCATTTGCCTGATTGTTGTTTAATTTCTCCAATATTAACTTTTGATTTCTAAAAGTCTTTTCTTCTTGCTTTTCTTGATATTTTTGCTGGGATTTGAATAATTCAGCCTGACTCAACTGCTGGGATTTGAATAATTCAGATATGACTTTGGATAATTCATCCATCTTTAGCTGATAGTGTTCATGCAACAAAGAATATACCTTTAATTTGTGTATCTATGGATATAATATAATCTGACCAGAAAAATCGAAACAACTTACGACTTTTTTTATTTTATGTCTTGCTTTTACATTCAAGCCCGTGATAATCAACTTTGGTATTTTTTTTTCTTTTTTATTACTTCTGTTCGCGTATTTCAATGACAAACCTCTGATTTTTATTATCAGAGGTAAATTCGTCACTATAAAATATTGTTGAGCAAACAAAAAAAAAATAATGATTTTTTAAAAGTTCGTTACCTTTCAAAATCGACACGGTGTATTTGTGCGCATTTTAATTCCATGCATGTTTTTGTAGTCGGCCAGTTTTTTTAACGGGTGTCTCGTTGTAGATAACTTTTTCAATTTAAAATCACCGTTATTCGTTTACGACACCTTTCAAATTTTTCTGAGTGAACGTTCCTTATGCTTAGTCGTCCTTTAACGATTTCTAAATATCCAGAAATTCAGAATCCTTCGCCGTTCCGTTAGATGTTGGACTTTTAATTAATAATTTTTTCCTTCAGTCTGGGTTCTTCAATGACTTGTCCCAATTGTTGAAGGCTATCAATTATTAATTTTTTTTTTTTCGTATGGTTCTTTCTACCTCGTCGCCATTGTTGAAACTTGACTAATGCATGGAATAATAATGCTACACAAAATGTACTTAGAACAAAATGTATTGAAACAAGAAAGTGTACACAATATTTACATATAGTCTTTTGTATATTCCTGGGAAGACCGTTCCTGGAATGTGTGTTGACTGAGTCGCAGTCGGGCAGAGTCTCTCGTTGAATCTCTTGATTCCTCTCCTCTCTTCCCGGTACCAACCATATTTATATGGTCGGTACTCCACTATGCAAATTAGGTGGATCCTACCACAACATTATGTTTTCGAGAGCTAATATCGTCATAAACAGAGAGACTGTTTCGCTGTATCACAGCTAATCAACGTGGCTAGACATCCGATAGCTTCAGACCGGTACCGAAATCTGACCGATTTGGGATCTGTCGGAGATTCTAGCATTATCCATCGATAGGCTTTCGACGAATATATATTTAAAAATGATTAATTCAACTTTAAACTGAAAATTACTTGACATAAATTTTTGTAATTTGTCTAAATCAATTTTCTAGGGCCACCAAGAAATTCATACGTGGATTTGAAAGGACTCTCTCTCTCTCTCTCTCTTCGGCATCCGTCCGTCTCGAGAGACGATGGAGAAACGCTGCAGTGCGCTACGAGTCTGAGCGGGATGTATGGAGAACTAGGGCTGACGTCTAGTTCCCCCTCTCGGCCTTGCTAGCAGAGTCCAAAGGAGATGATAAACCAACACAGTTTGGTACCAGCGCGGCTGCAGGAGTTGACGGAAGGTATCACAAAGTGCCGTCAATACGCCTCAGGGGCTCCACTCTGGGTTGTCCTTCTCCTAGACCAGTTGCCATCCAAGGCTATAGAACCCAGTCTGTGCTGCTATGTAAAACAGTGTTTAGTAGGCTGTGTTCAAAGAGCTTTTACACCCATCTCATTCAATCTGCTTATTCGTTGTTGTCGGCATCCGTCTGCTAGAGAGTCGATGGAGTAGCGCGGTGCGCTACTAGCCTGGGCGGGATATATGGAGAACTAGGACTCACCTAGACGTCTAGTCCCACCTCTCGGCCTTGCCAAAGCCAAAGGAGAAGATGAACCAATAGTTTGGTACAAACGCGGCTGCATGAATTTCTGGAAGGTAGCACAGAGTGCCGTCCATCCTCCTTAGGGGCTCCACTCCCGGTTTGTGTAGGGTTTACTCCTTAGCCTTTCCTTCTCCCGAATATTTCCACAAGGCAGTGGAGCTACTTAACCCATAGCTGGGTTTTGATTCATGGGCACCAGGACGTGTCCACACAATGTGGGCCTGCATTCTGCAAATTAAGGGGGCCAAACTCCTCCTCCGTCCCCTGTAGTTTAGACCGAGTCCGCATGGTTCTCGGTTGCCATGTGTTGCCACGAGAAGGCACTACAAAGGGCTTGCTGATGGAGAGGCTATAACCTGGCAGGGGAAGACTTAGGCACCCGGCTCCCCTTTTCGCATTTCTGCTAGCCAGCGTTGGTAACTGAAAGCGAGAAGCGACAAGCACTAACACTAGAGACTACCACACTAGACGCATCACAACAGCCGTTGAGACACACTTGAAAGGACTAATACTAAAATAGGCAATATACATATGAATTAAAGCAAATTAAAACGGCTCCTGATCAAACATAATAGACATCCGTTGTCTGTTATATTTAACAATATGTCTTTCAATAGCTAGATACATACATATATAGAATATTACTCAAAAAAATACGCCGCAAACACACACACACAACTAAGCACAAATATCCTTTAAGTACAACAATAGAATAGATACACCAATTCCGTGATATAAGCAAACAGATAAATACTCAGATGTTGATAGTCAAATATATACTTATTTACATGTCTTCAATTATTCATAAAGTTATAGAATATTCATAACTAATCATTATATTAATTCAGCTTCTCTGTTAAAATAACATCCATTCTTATGATAAACGAGGTAGAAGCGTGACATTTCGATTGGTAAAATTGTCGAATATGTTGACAGACAATCGATATTCGATCACGCAGTAGAAATGTCTTGTAAAACCGGCCTGTCGATCTGTTAGACATGACAATATTTTTTTCACGCGCCTAAACATATTTGAACACATCACAATGACCCTGTCGTCGCCTTTACAAATTCCGGAGCCGGGGATGATCTGAGATGAAAATCAATACTCGCAAAGAATTACGGGCATATAGCGTTGCCACACCAGTTCCCGTACGATCACCTAAGTTAAGCAACGACGAGCCTGATTAGTACCTAAATTGGTGACCGTTTAAGCATACCAAGCTTTGCAATTCTTTAATCGGAGAGCCGAGTTCCAATTCCAGTTGGGTTCGTTATATTTCGTTATAAGCAAAGATCTTGGGAACGGTATGACTCCCTCTCCACTGTTAACCAGCTACGGGTGAATTAATAATCATTTCTATCAGTAAAATCACTATTATCGGAAAAATATTCTCCCAATCAAGAAATAATTTCTAGCATAAAGACAGAAAATGTTTTAGATGATGAGAATTTTATTTTACTTGCGAAAATCTGAGAGGCCGGAGAAAATGTATTAATCAATTATATGTATATATCTGAAATGTTAGCATCCACGTTAGCCAATTTGAAATTGATTTCATTAATTTTCATAAGATATTATAACATTATATAAATTTTAACATCATTATAGGATAGTTATAACATTATTATAACGCATTATAACATTATTATAACATTATAAAATTATTAAAAGATAGTTACAACATTATTATAACTGATTATAACATTATTATAACTTTATTATAGCATAAACATAAGATAATTATAACTAGTTAAAACATTATTATAACTGATAATAAAACTATTATAACAGATTATAACATTATTATAGCATTATTATAGCATAGTTATAACATTATTATAAAAGATTATAACATTATTATAAGGTTATTATAGTATAATCATAAGATTATTATAACATGGTTAAAACATTATTATAACTGATAATACCATTAATAATAACATTATTATAAGAGATTATAACATTATTATAATATTATTATAGAATAGTTATAACATTATTATAACTGGTTATGACATTATTATTATAACAGATTATAATGTTATTATAACATAAGATTATTATAACATGGTTAAAATATTATTATAACTGATAACATTATTATAGCATACTTATGATATTGTTATTATAGGTTATAACGACATTATAACATTACAAGATAGTTATAACATTATTATAACAAATTATAACCTTATATTAACATTATTATAGCATAGATATGACATTTAAACAAGATTATATGCCATTTTTGACGGATGTCAGCTATCAGTTATCTTCTGTTAATTTCCCTTTCCAAGTTCTCCACTGCCGTAAACGGGTATTGAACCCACACTCTTCGGGTCTCAGGACACGTTGCACAGTGCATAAAAGCGTTAGTTATATCAAGCCAAGTTTCATCCTCAAGCGAAAATTTAGGTTGAAACATGATAACTTTTATGTAGCAAAGGGATCATAATTTTTTTAAATAATTATAATACACACACACACACACACACACACATATATATATATATATATATATATATATATATATATATATATATGTATATTTCGATTATAGGTGCAGTTTAATTTATAATTAAATGAATCATTCATACAAAAAACAAATATAGAGGTTAATGATTTAAAAGGCGAGAATACATAAGTGTATCTTATTGAAATTGTTTGCGAAGATGTATTCTCGCCATTTAAAACCATAAACTCTATATTTGTTTTTTGTATGATAAGATATATGTAATATATATATATATATATATATATATATATATATATATATATATATATATATTATATTTTTTTATTAATAAATTTGTATTTTAGTCGGGGTTCCTTTTTTTCTCCTTATATTTATATTTTCTCGCAGTAGGTTGTAAAGGATAATTAAAGATGAATACCTTTCTGCATTTTCAGATACATACATACATACATATATATATATATATATATATATATATATATATATATATAAATATATATATATACCACATAACACACTTGAGTGCTTAGCCTTGGAGCGGGTAGAATGGAGATCATCATGTTTTAGTGGACTCAGCAATTTTCAATCTACTTGTCTGAATCACCTTCAAGAAGACAGAGCAAGATCTAAAAGGTCAGTCAATCTAACAGTGATCTCATCCCACAATCCTCACTCTTGCTCCATATGTGGCCTCCTTTGTAAATCACTAGCGGGTCTTAAATGCCACTTAAGATTATCGCACAAGATTTCATAACTGAATCAACTAAGCTGTCATATCCTTATACGTCGAAACTGACGGGAAAGTCCATTATTATTATTATTATTATTATTATATAAAGAGACAGAGTCACGCTTGTAAATGGTAAAAAGTAAAGAATGAATAATTTTGAAGTTAGACATTTTTTCTTGAAAACTAACCTGTTCTATGATTGTTGCAAATTTCTATATATTGTAGTTGACAGGAGAGAATGAAGGTGAAAAATTGTTCTACTGGTGAGAGAAGAACACCTGTTATATGAAAAGAATACCTGTTATATGTACCAGTTTCAACTTTAAAAAACATGAGACCTATCTGCCACTCTAGCACTTCGTTTAGATTTACGAAGTAGGGATATTAACGGAATATTCGTCAGAACAATTGACATTAAAATATTTGCAGCGTAGGGACAGTGAGGCTACGTTACGGCGGGGGAAACAAGGAATGAGGTGAGATGCCCGGTAAAGACTAATAATATTGCCGACTCTTCTTTGGATTTGGTTTGAACTCTCGAGGGTGTAATAGTTTTTCGGCCTTATCATCTGCATTTCAGCGTAAGCGACGGCGATATGAACTTGCATACAGAACTCGATGGCTTTTGAATCACGACGGACGCTTCGGAAACCATTAAAATTTTTATGCAACAGAACATCACCTGTGAAGCTTCTGGTTGTCGGAAATAACCAAGTCTATATTCTACTGCCCAGATTACTTCTTCAGACTCTCAGAAAAAATACGACCACAGAAACCTAGTTACCACATACGCTGCCTAATCCCTGGATCGTGAGAGGATCGACGTCTTCTTGTAAGAGTCTCTTATTTTAGATATAACAGACGTACATCTACAGCAATCAAGTTTGTCGGCGGTTATTCGTAATTTACAAAAGACGATTCATAATGAATCAACACAGAAGGTCTACGCTTTTTAATCAAAGTTGATTAAACGAATAATTGCTGTTCAATTATACAAGATAAGACGAGAATAATAGCTGGAAAAAAATAAAATTCCATATAAAGGTAGAAGTTGGATCATTTACGGGAGACACAGAGACATAAAGAGAGAAAGGCACTTATCATCAGAATCGTTCAGAAATTGAACATCTGTCAAGATTAAGCAAGAAATATTAACAAAATCATGCAGAAATTTTGTTAAACCAATTACAAGAACGATATCTACGGCATTGATAAGACCGAATAATTCAGCCTCGACGAATTCTATAGAAATCTCAACATATGCTATCCAAATAAAATATCAAACAGTGATTTGAAAAATGTCAAGAAGGACGATTAACACAAAGCATTAAAATATCTCTGTGGAAACCATTGGATCATAATCTATGACAAAAATACAATACCGCTGTAAATACGTAATATATTTAAGATATTTTGAGGCATTTTTAAGAGAAGCATATATAACTGTCATAGATTATAATAATTTTAGTATATACTAGCAGGAGAGCCCGGCGTTGCCCGGGGATGTAAGAGTAAGAGATAGATCAGGTATCAATCATCATAACGACTGAAAAATAAAATTGACAAAGATTATTGTTTAAGGTTGACGGACACGCATGTCTTAATTATTATTGTTTGTTTTTTTTTTTTTAGGAATTGGTCAAACCCAAACTCAAAGAAAACCATTGTTTTCAATCGTTATGTGTCTACCGATTGAATAGAATTTTATTATAAACAATTGTCTTGTAAATGGAATTTCTAAAGCATTCTGAATGTAAAAATAAAGAAAAAAGTGTGCAAGACAATAAGAAACACTACCTACCAAAAAAAAGTGAAGTTTTGTTGAAATCGGTTGAAAAATGTAGGAAATCCGATCCCATATATAAACGAACACACACACACACACACACACACACGCACACAAACAACCTGGGTTTTAAGTATGACTCGATACGAGTTGTCCCCCATTCATTCTCGACAGCGATGCCTGTTAATCGTGTTTTCAAACTGATTTCGTGCAAAAGCAATTGTGTTTTTTCCAATTTTGGGCCTTGTCAGAACCACCGCAAGATAATTTTACGTAGTCCTGTGAAGTTTTGTTGAAATCAGTTGAAAAATGTAGGAAATCCGATCCAATATATAAACGAAATACACACACACACGCGCGCGCGCGCACACACACACACACACACACACACACACACACACAACCTGGGTTTTATAATAACTATGATTTTCTATACGTCATATAAGCTGACCTTCTAACGCATTTTATTCAAGATTGAAAGAAACTGCTGTAACAGCTCTTTCAGCACATCTTATAAAACACTGCTTGCCACAGGTGAATAGTTTGCAGAATGCAGTCCGGACGTGAAGACAATTTTGAAACTTGCTAAGCAATAAAGTTTTTTGGGAATTAAAATTGTCCCTCATTCTCCATACAGTCCATACCTTGTTCCCTGTGAATTTTGATTCTTCCACAAGCTTAAGGAGAACCTCGTTCCGAAGATATTAGGAAAATGAGGGAAGCTGTTACAAGATACATATCGGATGTCTTCCATGGGCGGGGAGTGGTCACTAAGTAGCTGGAGAGCTACAACACGTACACTGACATCAGAGGATCAGATTTTGAAGAAAAGTAGACTTTTCTATTTATTTGAATTTAAAAACTCATGAATTTAAAAACTCATGAAAATACTTTCAAAACTTCTGAAATGCATATTGTATACAAGAAATGGCTAAGTTCTTACTTCTCCCGATTATTATTTTTGGACTATTACGTAGAGATACCAGCTATAAATGTAAGTAATTAGTGGTTCTACACAAACAATGTTTCTGAAATATATGACCTCTGCATGCACTTACATCCGGATCTGATGTCGAAGCCGGGAGCGGTAGTATTGATGTGTTGCAGTCGTTTGATTGATGTGAATGCGAATTGCGCTAAGAATACAAAGTTTGATCATCAAAAATTTAAATGTAATATCAAATATCTACCGTCTTCTTGATTACTCTTTTTTTATTGCTGAAACTACTGAAAAGTGTTTCTATTTTCTCTTATTGTTTCAGAATCAGTAACCCTTTCTGTTTTAGTGGCGTTACTCTATTGCGTTTGATAATGTTTAAAACGATGCTATATTTATGCCGAATTCATGGTATGGAGAATTTGACTGTTCAGAAAGGAGAAAAACAATGTACTTACCAGAATTGTTTGCTTTTTAGAAACTAAAACTTATTAGTATCTGTCTATATTTCTGAGATGAGGTATTATGTACACTATTTACATTATTCGGACTATTGTCCTCATCTTTGTCGCCATATTTATTACAACGTTTCGGCCTTTCAGTATCTGTCTATATTTCTAAGATGAGGTATTATGTACACTATTTACATTATTCGGACTATTGTCCTCATCTTTGTAGCCATATTTATTACAACGTTTCGGCCTTTCAGTATCTGTCTATATTTCTGAGATGAGGTATTATGTACACTATTTACATTATTCGGACTATTGTCCTCATCTTTGTCATCATATTTATTACAACGTTTCGGCCCTTCAGTATCTGTCTATATTTCTGAGATGAGGTATTATGTACACTATTTACATTATTCGGACTATTGTCCTCATCTTCGTCACCATATTTATTACAACGTTTCGGCCATTCAGTATCTGTCTATATTTCTGAGATGAGGTATTATGTACACTATTTACATTATTCGGACTATTGTCCTCATCTTTGTCATCATATTTATTAGAACGTTTCCGCCGTTCAACGCTCCGGCCTCAAGGACACATGACTCAGTGGATAAAGGCGGTGGTTAGATCCAGTGACAGGACCCACAGAGTGTGAGTTCAATACCCGGTTAAGGGAGTGGAGAACTTTCAGAGAAAAAAAAATTGAAAATAACTGATAACTGACATCCATTAATCATGGCACGTGGAACTAGAACAGTTTACCCTAGTGAGCGAAATAAAGGGTTTAGTTCGAGATTCCGACCACCTGAAGAAGGCCGGAGCGTACAACGGCCGAAACGTTGTAATAAATATGGCGACTAAGATGAGCACAATAGTCCGAATAGTGTAAAAGTGATTACTTTTTTTATTATCTTTTTATGGTTACAGTGGTCACGTGACTTTAAGTTCTTATAAGGGGGAAGAATTATTTTTCCTTCTCATTGTTTAGATTTAATTTATGCAAGTTATGCGGTCACGTGATGTCGCGGAAAGGAATCTTATTTTGCAACTTAAGGTAAGCGCTTTTGCTTTTTTTCTCCGATCTGAACCGGCTCTAGATTTTGTTGTATTGAAATTTTCTCGACAGTGTATAGAGTGTGCTCAGTCCTAAAGATATAGCATTTTTAATGTCATTAGTGAACTCATAAAACTTGCTGAATATAGAAATCGGCATTAGTTTCTATGTTCCGTTTTAAAAATGTGTAGCTTCTCTCGGAATGTATATTTTAAATCCTCACTGTCGCCTTCGCTGAAATCCAGATCATAACACCTAAGGATTCTTTCATAATCAGTTTCAATGATATTACCACCGCCGTATCGTATCTTTACTCTGCCTTTCTTAGAGAAATGTTTCCATATCATGCTTTTCTCTTTGGTACCACGATTTTGTGAAGATAGCACAGTACTAGATTGGCAGTTAGGTCTCGTTATTTTACTGTTTAAGTTGCTAAATGTAACTGTAATTTCTATTCTAAAAGTCTATTCTCGCGTCCGTGGAAAACGCTTTCAGCTTCATTATTCCTGCCAACTACAAGATATAACATTTTATATGCAACGTCAGTTATCGTCTCCAGCCCCCGTGAAACCTGTTTTTTTTACAGTCCTTACTCCTCAGTAAATTTTACTCAGTTTCCTTCACCCTATTTTCATCACCTGTAATCACTTGCGTATTAGTGGCTTTATCGCCTTTGTTGGATTGAAATAATTAAAACAAAATACATGTCTGCTCTCCGTAAACGTCTGACGACAGCTTAAGTGTAACTATTATTGTTCAACGCGGTGAAAATTTTTATATCCATGTTGTCTATGAGCTTTGTGTGTCTCTGTGTAATTGAATTACTTGTGTTTTACTGATTATCAACCTTTTTTTGATTATTATATGTTCACACTATCTAACTATGTCATTTTTCTTCTTCTTCGTCTGCTACTTCGTCTTTCTATATATCTGTCTATCTCTGTTCATATATATATATATATATATATATATATATATATATATATATATATATATATATAATATATATATATATATATATATATATATATATATATATATATATATATATATTCTGCCAATCTTCTTCTATCTATCTATTAAAGGTGTGCTCATTTATTTGTTACGACTTACCAACCTTTTGCCGATTATTTTTTATTCACGCTATCTATCTATCTATCTATCTATCTATCTATCTATCTATCTATCTATCACCCGTGTGTATGTGTGTTTGCGTGTATGTGAGATTAATAGCTTTGTTTTACGGCCTATCAGCCTTTTGAAGTTTATTTTCAATTCAGCAAATATTTTTAAACAGTAAGGACATTTTTGCAAATTATAATGATCTACTGATGAGAGTCTTACTTATTAATCCATAGATGGGGGATAAGAATTTAACTCATACCTTCATAACAAACCCGAATGAAATTGAAGCTCGGCTCACCTATTTTCAATGTGGAGCTGTTATTTATCACAAGAAAAGAACATTCAAGCTTACAGGACCTGATATTCGAAAACGTTCACCGATCTTGGCACTAGCCACGTTAGGCGTTGCTTACCTTCGGTGATTGTATGAGAAGCGTGGTTTCAATTTGAGTCTGCCGAAAGTCGTATGTGTGTCACTGTAGATACCGTCACATAACTTATTATAGGTTCGATTCTCGCAGAGAGTACGAATAAATTGTCGAAATTCATCTTTAAATAATTTAAAAATTAAACTGAATATATAATTAAAAGTAAATGATCGTTATTTAACCATTTCTATGGGTTAAACCTTTCTCAGTAGCAGAAAGAAACGAAAGAACACGCCTCCTGCAAATCGGTGACTTTATATTAGGTTGGTGCAAAAATAATGACGTAATAATGTCGTTTTTTGACCTAATTTTTAACGTCAAAAAACGACATTATTACGTATTTATTTTTGCACCAACCTAATACGAACTGGTCGCCTGTCATCACATACAATTACCTGTCAAATACCTGTCAAAGAATATGGTGAGCTCGTGGTCTTTAAAAAAGGAAAGTATTTTTTTTCTTAAAAGTAAACCGCTGAGCTAAAGTCGTTGTTTCATTTGTACCTCCATATCACCCAAACCATAATCGATCTGTCATGATTGAACAAGGATACACGTCACATAGATATTGATTTACTTAATTCACCAAGAGACATCCTACCCTTCACAAATTACGGGAGGCAGGAGAAGGCCTGCCTTTTTCTCTCTTTCTTCTTTACGTTTTTTTTTTTTTTTTGGCAAATGACAGTTAAGCAATCTCTTGATTCTACTGTCGAATCTGTCCGGAGCAAACAATAATTAATTCCTGTCATTTAATTTTCAAATTAAAATATTCCAGACACATGAGAAATAAACCAGCAATCAACTAATAAAGATTTTTTTATTTTTTATTTTTTTTTTATAATTATGCATTCAACGCTTATTCCAGACATCTGTTTAATAATCAGTGTCTCATTCTTTTGCTAAGGAACCAACAATATTTAGGAATCGTTGCTTTGTTGTGGACCTCTCTTAATATGTGCTAAGTAACTTTGTATAAAGCCGTGTAAAAGAACAAATGTAACCATTTTTGACTTTCATCATTATGGCTGATGCTAACCTCCAGGAGATCAATTTTTTTGCGCCGTCCTGGGTTTATGGCTTCGATTGACATAAAGGGAAGCGATTCTGTTGAATAAATTGTTAAGTCTACTGCGAGAAAGGTTTCCTCTCTATGTTGTAACAAACATTTTTCTAGTTAGAATCCTTTTGCAAATCTTTATGAAGCAACCTTTTGTCTGTGCATTGAATATTGCTGCCATATCTGGTCTGGTGCTTTTACTATATGTCTCAGGATTCTTGATAAAATTCAAAGAATGTTCTGTAATATAATCGATCCTGACCTGACATCTCGACTTCAGTCACTTTATTGCCATGAGATGTCTTCCCTCTGTCTTTTTACAAATATTTTCATGGGAACTGTTCCGATGAGGTTTTTTTCATAGTCACTTAACTGCATAAATTTAACATACAACAATTAATATCTCTTGGAAACAACCTCTGACTAAATCACAGCTCTATGGTCCTATCCTTCATATTTCTACAATCTTAAACCCTTTGAGTCTAAGCTTGATGGAACCTACACTCAGATGCTGAGAGCTATACTTAACATCTCTTGAAGACAACATCCAACTAAATCACAGCTCTATGAATCCATCCCTGATATTTCTACAATCTTAAACCCTTAAGTCTAATGTTGATGGAATCTACACTCGCATGCTGAGAGCTATATTTAACATCTCTCTTGGAGACAATATCCAACTAAATCACAGTTCTATGGAACCATCCCTGATATTTCTACAATCTTAAAGCCTAGAGTCTAATGTTGATGGAACTACACTCGCATTCTGAGAGCTATACTTAACATATCTCTTGGAGACAATATCCAACTAAATAACAGCTCTATGGTCCTATCCTTCATATTTCTACAATCTTAAACCCTAGAGTCTAAGCTTGATGGAACCTACACTCAGATGCTGAGAGCTATACTTAACATCTCTTGAAGACAACATCCAACTAAATCACAGCTCTATGAACCCATCCCTGATATTTCTACAATCTTAAACCCTTAAGTCTAATGTTGATGGAATCTACACTCGCATGCTGAGAGCTATATTTAACATCTCTCTTGAAGAAAACATCCAACTAAATCACAGCTCTATGAATCCATCCCTGATATTTCTACAATCTTAAACCCTTAAGTCTAATGTTGATGGAATCTACACTCGCATGCTGAGAGCTATATTTAACATCTCTCTTGGAGACAATATCCAACTAAATCACAGTTCTATGGAACCATCCCTGATATTTCTACAATCTTAAAGCCTAGAGTCTAATGTTGATGGAACTACACTCGCATTCTGAGAGCTATACTTAACATATCTCTTGGAGACAATATCCAACTAAATCACAGTTCTATGGAACCATCCCTGATATTTCTACAATCTTAAAGCCTATTGTCTAATGTTGATGGAATCTACACTCGCATTCTGAGAGCTATACTTAACATATCTCTTGGAGACAATATCCAACTAAATCACAGTTCTATTGACCCATCTCTGATATTTCTACAATATTAAACCCTAGAGTTTAAGCTTGATGGAAGCCTATTGCTTTCCAGTCAACTTTTATCTTCAAAATTTTAATTCAATTTTAATCTTTATTTTCTGTTTGAAAATAATTTTTACTTTTTTAAATGATCTCGGAATTGTTGTTAAATGGGGCAAGAAAGGTCTTGTGAATTTTAAAGTCAACAAAACTAACCTGCTTTATTTTTATCATCTTAGAGAACCAATTTTTACCTTGCATCGGTATGACTGATGCTAGCCTCCAGGGAAGTAATCCATTGCCCATTCTGATGTTGAAACGATGATATAAAGTCAGTCACAAAGGCTGCCTTCTAGGAATGTTGCTTTCAGTATGTCGTGCTAGATAATTGTTCTCACCCGAATCTGTATTACAATATTGGTAAGTCTAACTTTTGTTCTTGGATTGCATATTGTTGCCACATCTGGTCTGGAAGTTCTACTGGATATAATTGCCAAAATCTAAAGGAATATCTGCAATGTTATGGGACCTGATGTAGTATCTCGACTTCAATTACTTTCCCACCAGCGTAAATTCTTCTGAGGAACTCTACAACTTGGTTCCTCCAAGTTTTACATTGGTAATCATGGTTCATTATTTAAATATTGAACATTTTTACAATTAAACGTAAATCCGATTCTAATGTTTTTCTGGTCTCAATCCACTTGTTTATCGAACTTGCTCCCAGTTAGTTCCTTTCAAGAATCAAGAAATCGGATGGGAGACCCACATGCAAAAAGTGCGAGAAAAGAAAAGCATATATCAGTGTGCGTTTGTGTGTGCGTGTGAACAGAGATAGATAGATAGATAGATAGATAGATAGATAGAAGAAGAAGAAGAAGAAGAAGAAGAAGAAGAAGAAGAAGAAGAAGAAGAAGAAAAGACAGGGAAACCAAAAGAAAGTGATTTAAGTCAAGATGCTATAACAGAACTAGTAGCAATACAGACCCATATTTGGCTTTCCTGGAGTATCTGGAGATGTACAGCAGGAACACGAAACCAATTACGATTATCATAAAATTAAATGCCACGTCAATCGCCATCTTCTGTCGTCTTCCTTCGTTTTATTCTTTTGTTATTTCTTCTCTACAAAATTTTCTCAGCAACCGCTTCTATCTTAGTAGTTTTTTTGCCTTGCTTTTGGTGAAATTATATATAAAAAAAAGTGAAACGATAATTTTTTGTAACAGTCCTCCCCCGCAAGGCGGTAAAGCCACTAAGACGCAAGGGTTAACGGAAAGGTTACTGAGAATGAAAGAGAACGAGAAAATGTTCATGATGAGATTTGAGGAAAGGAAAATAAAAGACCAGAGTTCAGGAGTGACGTTATATTTAAATTGTTTAAGGTTGTACGTGGCAGGGAATCAAGAAATCGGATGGGAGACCAACATGAAAAAAGTGCGAAAAAAGAAACTATTAGAATAGAAATGGCGGTTGCATCTAGCTAGAGAGACCTAACTGCCAACTAAATAGCGCGTTTATATTCATAGAGTCAAAACACGAGGCAAAAGAGCTCACCAGAAACGGTGACATGAAAATGTTTGTAGAAAAGACAAAAGTGCGTGTGAAAGAAAGAAAGAAAGAAAGAAAAAAGAAGAAGAAGAAGAAGCAAAGACAGGGAAGCCAAAAGAAAGTAAATATCTGTGTGTGTGTATGTATGTATGTGTGTGAACAGAGATAGATATATAGATAGATAGATAGATAGATAGATAGATAGATAGAAAGAAAGAAAGAAAGAAAGAAGAAGAAGATGATGAAGAAGAAGAAGCAAAGACAGGGAAGCCAAAAGAAAGTATATATCTCTGTGTGTGTATGTATGTGTGTGAACAGAGATAGATAGATAGATAGATAGATAGATAGATAGATAGATGGAAAGAAAGAACGAAAGAAGAAGAAGATGAAGAAGAAGAAGAAGAAGCAAAGACAGGGAAGCCCAAACAAAGTATATATCTGTGTGTGTGTATGTATGTGTGTGAACAGAGATAGATAGATAGATAGATGGAAAGAAAGAAAGAAAGAAAGAAAGAAAGAAGAAGATGAAGAAGAAGAAGAAGAAGCAAAGATAGGGAAGCCAAAACAAAGTATATATCTCTGTGTGTGTGTATGTATGTGTGTGAACATAGATAGATAGATAGATAGATAGATAGATAGATAGATAGATAGATAGATGGAAAATAGAAGAAGAAGAATAAGATGAAGAAGACAGGGAAGCTAAAAGAAAGTGGTTGAATTGAAGTAGAAATGCTATATCAGGATCAGTAGCAATATTTGGCTTTCCTGAAGTATCTGGAGATGTACAGCAGGAACACTAAACCAAACATATGCCAACAGTATTCAACATACAGACGAATGGCAGATTTATAAATGTGCAAATGGATTCTGATGAGAAATAATGTCTGGCACGTCAGACGTAGAAATTGATTCAATATAATTACTTTTGTGTCCAAGGAGGACCAAAGTTTTGTTCTCTTATAAGTTCGCATCAGCCGTCAGAAAAGCATCTTTGTGGTGATTTAATGAAAGCAGTTTTGTTAGGTTTGATTAAAATTTAAAAGCTATTTCTTGTCTCAGTTATTCACTGACTGGAGGTCCTTTTCATGAGCAGTAGGAAGAGTCAAGTGGAAATAGTTGTGTCATCTGTATAATTAACCATTTGGAAACGGATGATATCGGGGACGTCTTATCAGACCAGCAACATTTTTCCAGTAACATTTTGTGTCTTAGTGACTTTATCGCGTTACTTGTGGTGAAACTAGATAAATATTACAATCAATATATTTCTATGATTATTTTCAACCAAAATAACGCAAATGAAAAGGAACTTAGCATTGTTTTTTGGGTGCCGACAGTTTCTTGAAATAACTTTCCATTGTCTTCATGAATATTCATTAACATCAAGAGAGAACTTTTAGCAACCTTGGCATCTCTTAGGCTACAAGTGCATTTCGAAAAAAATTTCCTTCGGAGGAATGTATCGATCTACGGATATTAAATTCGAAGCTTATTTAAAGACGAATGGTTTAAGTATATTTAAAATTGGCAAGCACAAAATATACCCTTACGCATTTATTCCTTAGAATAAACGTGTTTTTTTTTTCTTTTGATCATATTATTTTGAGATTATCTTGCGTTCCGAAATTACCTCTTGCTATTTATCGAAATTCGGGTATCATAAACTTTAAAAGCAAGCGGTAATTTCGTCTTTCGCACGGGAAAGAAACAAATAATCTAGAAGGAAATAACTATATATATATATATATATATATATATATATATATATATAAGTGTGTGTGTATGTGTGTTTGTGTGTGTGTGTACATCTATATATATATATATATATATATATATATATATATATATATATATGTATGTATATTTATATTTATAATTTAATAAGGGGAACTAACTTTGGGGCGTTTTAACACCTCCATGGTGGCTTGAGAAGAAGCGTTCGTAAAAACTCGTAGAAGCCGTTTTAGAAGCGTGTGTAGTTCCTGAAGGCTTTGCACCTAGCGGCTCTGAAGAGAATTGACTTTGACATGAAAGCGGAAATAACTATTGCATTAAAAAACAAAACAAAAAAAAAACAGAAAAACACGTCGAGCAACATTTCGACCAGAGATGAATTAATTCGTCATCTATTCATGAAACTGTTCCTGTTAGATTAACTTCTTTACCGGTACGTGATGTTCTCTATTCTCCAACCGTTTACTTGAATTAATTCCATCAAGCATTCGCTGAATTTTAAGTTTTGCCTCAAGTTTCTCGGGTTCCTTTAGAAATTTGAAGAAATAAAGTATTAATTAACTATTTGATATGTGTTAAATTCATTATAAGATTTTTTAAACCTATTGTCCACCAAGTATAAGCCCTAAGAGCCCCCAGTGCAGAGCTTTATAGAATGAGGGACATTTAAGTTTATGTGGAACAGTTTACAGTTGGAAATGTTTTATTATGGTTTATATATATATATATATATATATATATATATATATATATATATATATATATTGTCGGAGTTAGCTCCTCCATTAGTTCGTTAACCCTTTCACCAGGGGTCTCTCTTCTCTGGCCATAAATACTCGCTGACCCTTCGCTTCTTCCACTTTTTCCCTCAGGCTTTCAGCCTTACCACCTCGCAGATGTGAACGCTCATAGATACAGCGTTTCCCAAATGCTGGGAACACGCTAAGAACAATACAAGTACGTACGAACACTCACCACACGCACTCTGTCTATATAACAGTCCGAAGTCGGCCGACCGGCTGATCGGTTGATCTCTCTGCCTTCGGGCGGGTAGGAACCCGAACGAGGCCACGCCGAAGGGCGGAGTCGCTTTCGGGGAGGTAAACCGACCATGAACCCCTTTTTACGGATTCACAGGGCATATTTTTGGCCTAGCCCACGGGCTCGGAGATCCCACGTTAAACCGGCCATGTGCCACATGATGCCCTTGTTGGGGGGGGACTAAATACTGTAACTGTCCATTTAACGTGTAACCTTTCTTGTGATTAATATATATATATATTTGTTTACATATATTTATCGCTCTTGTGCTTGTTTTTCTTAACCTTCTTTGGACTTAATTAAAGTCCAACTATATCATGTAGTTGGATCGGCTAGCAGGAAAATCTTAATTGACGCGTGGTCATCTACTCATATACAACATCGCCGACACGGTCCACTACCATATATAGTAAAATAAATTAACCCAAACAAATAAATAAACAAACAAGCAACTCCCCAAAAATAAACGCATTAATAAATAAACCGCAATGCACCAGTGATATATATATATATATATATATATATATATATATATATATATATATATATATATATAAATAGTCGAGGAAAAATCCGACATTTGAAGCTTGAAGATAGCGTCCAGTATGAAGAAATCTGACGCTTCAGAGTGCTGACTTTAATATTCATATTTACATACTCTCTCTCTCTCTCTCTCTCTCTGTCTCTGATATGGATCACTTTATCCCATGAATATAGAACTCCATAAAACTATATTTCTTCATATATATATATATATATATATATATATATATATATATATATATATAGGTTTTAATTGAGAAAATGTTGCTGTGGTGGTAGGACCTCCCAGATATTTGATTTTCCCAAATAGTTATCTATGCAGATGTACTCCTACCTTTGTAGAAATTCCGACAACTCACGAAAAAGACCTCCGATCAGTTTTTAACTGGGGCAAGAAATTTAAATTTTAATCACTGCTTTCATTAAATCACAAGAGGGATTCTTTTCTGAAAACTGGTGTGAAATTCTAGGAATCCATAACTTTGATCCCTCTTGGAGTCACAGATGATTATTATTATTGTTTTACGGACGGGGGAATTATCAGGAAATGTTGAATAGATTACTGGCTTGGACTGCACTTGAAAAATTTGGATTATTTCCCCTTAAACAAGGCAATAAAACCACTAATTCTATCGCACTAATCAACAGAGGGATTTAAAGTTTGAGAATGGAGCATAGTTTAAATATTGAGGTCATACCAGTGTTATAAATATAAATAGTGTAAATAATTACAATACCTCGTCTGAGAAATAGAGACAGATGTTGAAGGTGAATATGGCAATAAAGATGAGGACAACAGTCCAATCAATGTAAATAGTGTAAATAGTTACAATACCTCATCTGAGAAATAGAGACAGATGTTGAAGGTGAATATGGCAATAAAGATAAGGACAACAGTCCAAACAATGTAAATAGTGTAAATAGTTACAAGACCTCATCTGAGAAATAGAGACAGATGTTGAAGGTGAATATGACAATAAAGATGAGGACAACAGTCCAATCAATGTAAATAGTGTAAATAGTTACAATACCTCATCTGAGAAATAGAGACAGATGTTGAAGGTGAATATGGCAATAAAGATGAGACAACAGCCCAAACAATGTAAATAGTGTAAATAGTTACAATACCTCATCTGAGAAATAGAGACAGATGTTGAAGGTGAATATGACAATAAAGATGAGGACAACAGTCCAATCAATGTAAATAGTGTAAATATTTACAATACCTCATCTCAGAATTAGCGACAGATGTTGAAGGTGAATATGGCAATAAAGATGAGGACAACAGACCAAACAATGTAAATAGTGTAAGTAGTTGCAATACCTCATCTGAGAAATAGAGACAGATGTTGAAGGTGAATATAGCAATAAAGATGAGGACAACAGCCCAAACAATGTAAATAGTGTAAATAGTTACAATACCTCATCTGAGAAATAGAGATAGATGTTGAAGGTGAATATGACAATAGAGATGAGGACAACAGTCCAAACAATGTAAATAGTGTAAATAGTTACAATACCTCATCTGAGAAATAGAGACAGATGTTGAAGGTGAATATGACAATAAAGATGAGGACAACAACCCAAACAATGTAAATAGTGTAAATAGTTACAATACCTCATCTGAGAAATAGAGACAGATGTTGAAGGTGAATATGGCAATAAAGATGAGGACAACAGTCCGAACAATGTAAATAGTTACAATGCCTCATCTCAGACCTATAAACACACATACGCACTCACGCAGACACTCACGCAGACACACACACACACACACACACACACACACACACACACACATACACACACATATATATATATATATATATATGTATATAATCTGTTTTATACTTATTTTTAGTCATTATTAACCGAATACAAAGCAGCATAATGTCAGAGGTGTACTGAATGAAATTTTATTTTTATGAAGAGCAGATGATCCGTACATATAGAAAAGATAACGGTAGATTGTATTGAACTGTGAAGCGTCCTCTTGGGAAGGCGTTCCACGAAGCAGCAACTCTTGCGAAGGATTTTGCTATATTGTGTCTCTGGGAAAAGTTTATAAGTTGGAAACTAATTAATCACCTACCAGACCACGTAAAGGATTTTTAACTCAATGCTGTAGAGATAAGTTTGGACAGCTCATGTCGCGGTATGGCATTTTAAATTCTTATAACGATAAAGCGTGTTATCTAGTGTCAGGTACCTCTGAGATCGGCATAAGCAGCTACTTATTGCCTCAACGATTATCCGGGCATAAGTTGCAAATTAGAGAATAGACTGTTATCCTCATCTTTATTGCCATATTCACAACGTTTCGGTCGTTGTACGCTCCAGCCTTTATGTCTATATCTCTCTATATATCTGTCTATATCTCTGAGAAGATGTATTATGACTACTTATATTATTTACATTATTCAGACTGTTATTCTCATCTTCATTGTCATATTCACAACGTTTCGGCAGTTATACGCTCCGGCCTTAATATCTATATCTCTCTATATATCTGTCTATATCTCTGAGATGAGGTATTATGATTACTTGCATTATTTACATTATATAGACTGTTATGCCATATTCACAACGTTTCGATCGTTGTACGTTCCGGAATTCTTTAGGTGATTGGAATTTGGAATCGAACAATTTACGCAGATGTCCTCAATGTCAGATGTCCCAATGAATACAGTCGTTGACTAAATCCAGTAACTAGACCCAAAGAATTGTTAGTTCAATACCATGCCACAGAATTGGTGGATATAAACAGAGAGGTAGACAGATATATAGAGAGACATAGACATAAAGGCCGGAGCGTACAACGTCAGAAACTTTGTGAATATGACAATGAAGATGAGGATAACACTCTGAATAATGTAAAGAATGCAAGTAATCATCTCAGACATCCAATCACCTGAAGGAGGCCGGAGCGTACAACGGCCGAAACGTTTGAATATGGCAATGAAGATTAGGATAACAGTCCGAATAATATAAATAATGTAAGAGAATAGCGGTCCCATTCTGATGGTGTCTGTACTCTTCCTTATCATTTCAATATTATTTCTCAGTGCCCCATCTATGGGTTAAATACACAGTAGGCTGAGCTATCCAGATTTGCTGGACAGCTAGTTTGAAAAAGAAAAGGAAGGCAGCTTGGTAAATCCAGATGTGCTGATGGCGTAATGGAAGATGGCTAAATGAGAAATCAGAGAACCGTGTGTTCCAATTCCGGTCGAGTTCATTACTCATATGCTAATGACCTTGAGAATGAAATGAATTCATCATTTCTCCCACCATCTATGGGTTAAATAATAATATTTCTACCTGGTAAAAATATCATTGCCAAAAATTGTTAATGCAAAATTTCTTTTCAACAACAAAATAAATAAATAAAGAAAAAATTATTTTATACTACAAACCCAAATATATTTCAGCTTTAAATAAATACAGAGGGTTCACAAAAAAACAAAAAAAACAAAACCAAACAAAACAAATGAAGCATTGAAGCAACTATTCCGTATATCTCAAGACGTCTTGATAATTTAAACATATTAGGTTGGTGCAAATATAATGACGTAATAATGTCGTTTTTTGACGTTAAAAAATACGTCAAAAAAGACATTATTAAGTCATTATTTTTGCACGAACCTAATACTAAAGACGAGGAAAATGTGGACAGCCATGAACCTGTTTATACCGATATAAAACGGCATTACAATTGATCTTTACAAAACTAATCATTGCAATTATTTTGTCTATATTTCTCAGATGAGTTTTTATGTACATTACTTACATTATTCGGACTGTTGTACTCATCTTTGTTGACATATTTATCACAACGTTTCGACCTTTGTATTCTCCGGCCTTCGTTAAGGGGGTTGGAATGTCTAACTGAACCCTTTATTCCACTCGCTAGGGTAGACTGTTCTAGTTCCACTTGCCATGCCTAATGTATGTCAGTTATCAGTTATCTCGTGTTAATTCACCTGAAGTTAAGGCTTGTAAGACCTGTAACACGAGGGGAAGTGGAAAAATCAGGCGTGGTTAACCACATATGAAGAGATCACCGTCCTCTATGGGATCAGGATTAGATCATAGAGAAAGAACACCATTGGAAAATTCGTAAACTTCAGGAATCAGCACATATGCTAGGCCACAAAAATCTCCTGAGCCGGACAAGCATAGAAATGAATACATTATGGGAACCAGTAATATGGATTGCGAGAGAAAATCTATAATAACAAAGAAAATTGCAATATGATCTCTGGCAAAATCATATGTAATGATAACAGTAAAAACTGCAATATGAGCACTGGAAAAAATGTTTAATGAAGACATTAATTTTATAACTCCCAGAAATTCATACACAGCTGTCTTTAAGGACACATGTCACAGTGGATGAAGGAATTAATTGATCCAGGGACAGTGTGAGTTTACTACATGTAAAGTGGAGAACTTGGAGAGGTGATTTTACAAGAGATAACTGATAACTAAATTCATAAACTTAATGAATCAGCACATATGCTCTGTCACAAAAATCTCGTGAGTCGACCAAGCATAGAAATGAATACAATATGGGAGATAACTGATAACTGACATCAATTAGGCATGGTACGTGGAACTAGAACAGTCTAGTTCAGCGAACGAAATAAATGATTCAGTTCGACATTCCAAGCCCCTGAGGGAGGCCGGAGCGTACAAAGGTCAACACTTTGTGATCATTATGGCAACAATAATGAGGACGTTAGCCCCAATAATGTAAATAGTGCAATTATTTTATGCAACATATATTTTTGTGGTCTAATTATTCTTTTTTTTTTTTTAAGGAGACTTTAGAACTTCAACTCTCGATAATTTCAGAAAGGGAATCTCCTACCCATCAAAGCACCAACGATCTCACACTATTTGCTTACGTCTTTATCCCGTTGAAACAGTGGGTCTCGTAATGTCACAGAATTTAAGCAACGTCGAACATCTATACATAGATGTGCGGTGGTATAATGGATAACGACTCGGAAATGAAAATCCGGAGAGCTGAGATTCAATTCCAGTATATGTTCCTTAAATTTACTTACGTTCAATGTATCCAACTTTTCTCCCCAAGCTATGGGTTAAATAGTAGGACTTGTATCAGTAAATCATTATTATCTCCAAAAACATATTTCAATCTGAAAATATTTTCAGGCTTTAAATAACCTTCAAATCCAAATCAAACTCTCAATCAATCAATCACTGCATCGTACATCGATAATTAGACGTCGTTTTGCTATATTCTGACATAATGGTGTTCACGCTGATTTGAGCCAAACCTACATAAGTTCGACCACGACCAAGACATCAGCGTAATATTAACATTGCATAATGAAATCCACCTTTTTAGTACGTTGGTGTAGATCGTAGGGTGTGCAGTTGATGCAATGGTTGGAAACTCGGAATAAGAAATCGGCGATTTTATTAGGTTGGTGCAAAAATAATGACGTAATAATGTCGTTTTTTGACGTATTTTTTAACGTATTGTCTGGATAAATTTAAACCATTCAGTAATCCCGTGTGTGTGTGTGTGTGTGTGTGTGTGTGTGTGTGTGTGTGTCGAACTGAATGGGTAAATACATGTAGAAAATACATATAAATACTCTATAGTGTAATTAAAAACAGTGCTCACTATGAGGTAACAGATCTATTTAATATATATATATATATATATATATATATATACACACACACTGCGTGCCAAATTATTATCGAGATAACTTTTTTCTAATATTTCAAAAACCGCCCAATCAATTCACACATAATTTTCACGCAATGTTGACAACACTGACCTGCGCAATCACTGTAATTTTCGTACTGATCTGCGCAATGTAAACAAACTGGCGCCATATTTGTTATCAGCACGGGAGTTTTTTATTTACAATTGATTATTTAATTATTGGTTGTAATTACTACGTTTATCTGTGTGTACGTGATTTGTTTATATTGTTACATATAACATTTTATAAAATGATTTATATATATATAAAAACATTAATATTTTAAAAGTGATTTGTTATAATTGATTTGTTTATTATTTACGTAGTTTATTTATTTCTTATTGTGTGAATTAATTTATTTTACTTGTTTTTATTTATTTTATTTTATTTATGATCGTTTTCATTTTTCGAATTTTATGTAGCCTAGTAAAAATTTGTTTTCGTGTCTGCATTTTGTGATGAGTCCCGATCGTTTATTTACTAGTTTGTTTTGGTCGAGAAAGATAATTCTCACTATTTTGCTTTGGTCTAGGATGGTAATTATATCTATTTTCCTCCAGGCAGAGTTTACACTTTTTGGATTGATTCTTGTAGACTGATAGTCTTTTCCTTATTTTCCATATTTTCCTTCTCCTATATATATTTAGAAATGATTGTGCTGCTCACACACATACTACCTGTAAAGGATGTGTTGTGTACTTAGTTTCTTTGTTGCCACTTACTTCTATGTATATTTTTCTTTCGTTATCTGCTGATTTTCCTTCATATATATATATATATATATATATATATATATATATATATATATATATATGTATGTATTTGTTTTATGTATGAATAATTAATGAATTTGTAAATTGATTGCACCTTTATTGAAATTAAAATAACTGATCCAAGTGCAACATTTGGATAATAAGTGCGACATTACTGTAATTATTGAACAATATAGTTCATGCCACTTTGACGGAAAATTTACCAGTAAAAAAGAATTCTCTTAACACTACATTTGTACATAAACGCAGAACTTTAACCTTAAAATTTAAATTCAAACTCAGCGTTGCGACTGCATATTCCAAAACTATAACACACATTTCTCATAGCATTTTTCGGATTCCAACCTTGTTTTCGTTTGTCCACTTATTACTGAAAGTATAAACAAGAACACAATATTTCATACCTGAGGATGTCTGTAGGAACAGACGAAAGCTTGTAAAATAAAAACATCTAATGCGACGGAAATTTATAAAACAGGATCTTTTCATTCATTAACAGATTCGGGGTTTTTGTATATTATTGAATTGTTCGCGAAGATGGATTTCTCGCCATTTAATCATTAACCTTTGTATTTGTTTTATGTATGAATAATTCATGAATATATATATATATATATATATATATATATATATATATATATATATACATACATATATATATATATATATATATAGAGAGAGAGAGAGAGAGGGGGGAGAGACGGGTGTTCCAATAACTTGGGTGAGTTTTAAATGTGAATTAAGTTTAATCGTCTAATGTTTTTTTTGTTTTTCTTTCATATTTGGCGGATTATTTTTCACACATAATTGTCATGACATAAATAACATGTTCAATAGAGAAGTAAATAAATTTTCACCAATAACATTGTTTTATTTATTGCTGAATTTGAACAGCCTCAGTGAAACACCTATATATAAGCCATCCTAATTAAACACACTTTATATATATATATATATATATATATATATATATATATATATATATATATATATATATATATATATATATATATATATATATATATATAAAGACTTTTTTATGTATATACGTTCTTTTTATAGATACAAATATTTAAGTAAATGCTCTGTTTATAATAAGCGGTATTAACGACATTTACTGGCCTGAATGTCCGAAAAATTTTCATAGAAAATTTTCGTCCTCCGACAGGAATCGAACCTGTATCATATACGGGACCATCATATAGCCTGACTTACTTTACCGATTTAGTCACAGAGGATTGTTTCGATTTCGATTTTACTGTTTTTAAACTACAATTCTCTATGAATTTCTCTCGTACATTCATATCATTCTATAAACATTTCTCAGACATTCACGCCGGTAAATGTCGTTAATACTGTTTATTATAAACGGGAAATGTACTTAAATATTTGTATCTATAAAAAGAACGTATAAACATAGAAAATGTCTGAAATAATTGTCGGACTTTTCCATTTCATATATATATATATATATATATATATATATATATATATATATATATATATATATATATATATATATATATATATATATATATATATACATATACATATATGCGAGCAAATGCTGAATACACTTTGGTTTGAATTGAACTGTTGACCATAAGAGAATCCATATTCATACAGGAAATATTTGGCAGTCACTGGCCGTTATAGTTACAGTCGATTTAAATTTGCAAAATATTTCTCTTAAAATATGTTTTAATTTTCATAAAAAATATTTTTTCCCATGCCCACTAAGTGTTATAGCTCTATCTATTATTGACGAGACTTTACTTCCTAACCTTTTGTTCGAAGTTGTGCGGAATGTCAACATCTTGATTATGTCATTATTCTAGTTTCATTTGATATGTATTTTTACCTTTTATTGATTCTAGAAAGTTTCAAAAGATATAATTTTTGTTGCTTAGTAAAAGTCTTCATTTCTAAATATGTTGCGTATAATTAACGGATTATATAGGGATAAGATTTGACATTATTTACATTATTCGGACTATTGTCCTCATCTTCGTCTCCATATTTATTACAAAGTTTCGGCCATTTAACGCTCCGGCTTTCTTCAGGCGGTTGAAATGTCGAACTGAAACCTAGATTTCGCTCACTGGGGTAAACTGTTCTAGTTACACGAGTCATGTTTAATGGATGTCAGTTATCAGTTATCTCCTGTTAATTCCCCTCGCCAAGTTCTCCACTGCCTTAACCGGGTATTGGACTCACAACTCTTTGGGTTCTGTCACTGGATCTAAGCAACGCCTTTTTCCACTGTCTCATGTGTCCTTGAGGCAGTGGAGAACTTTGGAGAGGGGAATTAACAGGAGATAACTGGTAACTGACATCCATTAAACATGGCACGTGGAACTAGACCAGTCTAACCCAGTGAGCGAAATAAACGGTTCAGTTCGACATTCAAATCACCTGAAGAAGGCCGGAGCATACCACGGCCGAAACGTTGTAATACATATGGCGGCAAATATGAAGGCAATTTTCCGAATAATAGAAATTCCGTACATAATACCTCATCTCAGAAATATAGACAGATACTGAACGGTCGAAACGTTGTAATAAATATGGCGACAAAGATGTGGACAATAGTCCGAATAGTGTAAATAGTGTACATAATAACTCATCTCAGAAATATAGACAGATACTGAAAGGCCGAAACGTTGTAATAAATATGGCGAGAAAGATGAGGACATTAGTCCGAATATTGTAAATATTCTATATAATACCTAATCTCAGTAATATAGACAGATACTGGAGGCCCGAAATGTTGTAATAAATATGGCAACAAAGATGAGTACAATAGTCTGAATAATGTAAATAGTGTACATAATACCTCATCTCAGAAATATAGACAGATACTGAAAGGCCGGAACGTTGTAATAAATATGGCAACAAAGATGAGTACAATAGTCTGAATAGTGTAAATAGTGTACATAATACTTAATCTGAGAAATATAGACAGATACTGAAGATTTGACATTTCTGGACGAGATGGAAATCATTATCGGCATTAATGAGTGAGAAAACCTGATTCGGGGTCTTAGGTTAATATTACAGTTTTGTAGCAATTTGTGTTGTTGACGAAACTTTTCTCATCTCCGATACTAATTTCCTTATCAACGATACTAAAGTTGTTTTAACTGAACAATACAACGAGGTGTTTGAAGTGTTTAGTATTTACTAATACCCCATTTTATCATAGGTTCAGTGTTAGTACCATCAAAACTTTCTTTCCATTTCCAGATGATAGTTTCACGTTTAGAAAAAAAAATTATCCTAACTTCTATTTTTTAGAAGCTGTCTCATTTCATACGTGGTCGATCAAGGCTCTCCTCAACTTCTTATCCTATGTAGTACTTCCTTTGTCCATTCCTCACCCTCCCCATTAAGTGTTAAACAATTACACAATTTTGTTAAGTTACTCTCTGTTTAGTTCTGTCCATCTTTCCATAAACATGATCCTTGAGTGTCAAATTCTTGAAGTCATCTATTTTTATTATGGAACCTTGAAATTTCATTGTCTTTTTTTAATTCTTAGTAAAAATGTCCTTCTTGTTTATAGCTTCCTTAAAATTTCATCGTTTCACGCATATTATCTCTGATATTCTCAGTATGCTTCTGTAGGACCATATTTCGGTCGCTTTAAATCTCTTCTTGCTCTTTCAGGAGACTTTACAGAATAAATTACATACAGGAGGACCGATGTTGTCTAACAGTTCGGTGCTACTTGTTAAAGAACGTTACGTCTTTGTTCAAAATCATTCTTATCCTAACAAATAAGCCTCAAGATATTTCAAAGGCCTTCCACAAAGTCTGATACAAAGGTTTTGTGGCTCAAACTCACCAATTATAGAATTCCTGGAAGTCTCTTCTCATTTATAAAGTTCTTCCTAACGGGTTGGTCCCTGAAGTCACTTGTTAACAGTCAGGCCTCCTGTGCTCTAGCAATCAACGAAAGTGCCCCTTAATGTGCACTTCTTGGACCAGCCCTCTTTTTACGATAATATATGGGTGCATCTACAAAATTTTTGAAGATCAAAGATTGGCAGATGATCTCTTCTCCGATCTAAAATTTTAGTGGGTGGGGGCTGGCTGGTTACATTCAATGCTTCAAAAACTAAACTAGTTAGACTATTTACATTATTCTGACTATTGTCCTCATCATTGTTGCCATATTTATCACAAAGTTTCAGCCGATGTAGGCTCCGGCCTTCTTCAGGTGGTTGGCATGTCAAACTGAACCCTTTATTTCGCTCACTGGGGTTGACTGTTCTAATTTCATATGCCATGTCTAGTGTACATGGCACAGTAGATAAAGGCGTTTGTTAAATTCAGTGAGAGAACCCAAAGAGTTGTGAGTTCAATAGCTGGTTAAGGCAGTGGAGAATTGGTGAGGGGAATTAACAAGAGATAACTGATATCCATAAGACATGGCACGTGGAACTAGAACAGTCTACCCCAGCGAATGATTCTACAATATTTTTTTATTTTTTAGGATAAAAATGATTTAGTCATACAAGTCTTAAAATTTCACTCATAGTAGGGGGTGGGTAACAGGTGGATTCATATCTTTCCTGAGGTTATTTGCGCATAAAGGAATATAACGAACCCAAATGGAAGTGAAATTCGACTCTTCAAAGAACGATTCTGAGATATTATCAATGACAACACCTGCACAGAGAAGATTACAAAGCATCTGGTAATCCCAAGTAGTTACCTATCAAGTTATTGACTTGGATCGATATTGCTTAACTTTGGTGATCGTAAGGTAACCGATGTTTCAACATGATGTCGCCATAAGCCTACAACATTTTTACTTGTGTTTTTTATATAATAATGAGTTAGTGATAGAATAGTTATTGATTAAATCGTAGATGGAGGGGGAAGTAGTCGTCTGATAACTTTCTCAAGAGCATTTGTGCGTCATTGAATCTAACGAACCCCCAAAAAATTGGAACTTGACTTTCTCATTAACAACTCAAACCATTATCCACTACACCACACGCACATCGAATTTTACAGCATCTGGTATTTCAAAACGGACCCCAGGCTTGACGTTAATAAACTTCATTGTTCGTACGGGAACTAGTGTTTCGTCGCGATGTGGCCTTAAGATGAGGATGCATAGTTCCATGAAATCGCATAGTGAGACATTTTCAATAGTCAAGTGAACTGCACATTCTACAACAGGCGGGGAAAGATCTTTCTTTTAAAATATTAATGTTTCTGTTCCTAATTCTTCCACAGCCTGTAAACCTCTTCTGTCTCTGTCACTTTATCACATTACATGGGGCAATACCAATTTAAAAAAAAAAACTCAAATTAGAGAATACAATTATTAATTCACTTATTTAGTCATACAAGTTTTAATAATCCACAAATAGATGTTGGGGGGAAGATGTGGATTGTTACAGTTTTCAAGGGTATTATCTCGTAAGTGAATATAACGAACTCAACTGGAATTGGAACTCGGCTCTCCGTTCAAAAATTCTGAGCCATTTTCCATAACACCACCCTCACATCCAAGCTTACATGGTATTTTCAAGCGGTCACCTATCTAGATATTGATCTATTTTTTTCAAAACATATAAACTTAAAAATAGATATGAAGGACTCTTTAATTTATTCATTTAGGATTTGTTTTATGATTGTCGTTTATTTCATGTTTTTTGTTGATTTCGCTAGCAATTGTTAATATTAGATTGTTCTAGATTTTTTTCTTTTTTCTTTTAAATTTTGTTTTCTTCCTTTCACCGTTTCTTTCTTTTTGTTTACTATTTTCTGCCTTTTTCATATTGTCTGTTTTTCATTTTGATTTTCTTCAATTTTTTTTTTAGTTTTTCTTTTCCTTCTTTATCTCCTTATTTAATTCTTTTCTTTTTTATTTCATGTTGCATTCTTTGCTTTTTTTTCATTCTATCTTTCCTCCATTTTTTCCTGCAATTCGTTGCTTCATTCATTAGTTCGTTTAGTTTTATTTTGATTTCTTTGTAGCTTTTTTTTAGTTTCTAGTTTTCTTTATTTCATTTGTTTCGTTCTTTCCTTTTCGTTTCAGTTTACCTTTCCTTCTTTGTTTAATTTTTTGCTTCTTCATTTTTCTTTTTGTTTGAATCTTTCTTTTCATTCATTTTTTTCTATTTTTCCATCAATGATTTTTCTCTTTCATTCTTTCTCTCTGCTTCCCCCCCCTTTTCTTTTGTTATTTTTACTTTACATCTTTTATTCTTCTTTTACATTTTATTCTAATGATTTTTTCCTTCACTCGCTTATTTTTTTCTCATAATTTGTTTTTGTTCCAAATTTTGTTTTCTTCCTTTCACCGTTTCTTTCGGTTCGTTTGCTCTTTTGAGCCTTTTTCGTATCGTCTGTTTTTCATTTTGATTTTCTTCATTTTTTTTCGTTTTTCGTTTCCTTCTTTATCTCCTTATTTAATCATTTCCTTCTTTATTTCATGTTTCATTCTGTGCTTTTTTCTCATTCTGGCTTTTCTTCATTTTTTCTGTAATTCGTTGCTTCTTTAATTCTTTGTTTTTGTTTGAATGTTTCAATCCGTTTCTTTCCTATCATTTGCCATTTTGCGCCTTTTTCGTATCGTCTGCTTTTATTTTGATTTCTTTTATTTTTTTGAAGCTTTTTTAGTTTCTACTTTACTTTGTTTCATTTGTTTCATTCTTTCATTTTCGTTTCATTTTACCTTTGCTTCTTTGTCTATTTTTTCTTGTTTTTTTTTCATTCTTTCTTTTTGTTTGAATGTTTCTAAGCTTCTCTTTTTCCTACATTTTCTTCTACCTTTCTGTCAATGATATTTCTTATTCATTCTTTCTCCGTTTGTCCCTTTTTTGTTATTTTTCCTTCACATCTTTTAATTTTTTAACATTTTATTCTAATGCTTTTCTTTTTTTTCATTCGTACTTTTTTGCCATCACTCAGCTTTTTGCTTAAGTTATCTTTGCCTTTCATTTTTTTTTTAATAATATCCTGTGATTTAAATCGATTTTTATTTTGACATTATTTTAGTTTCGTCCATATTTTAATCTTTCTTTCTTCATATTTTTTCATTTGATCCTTATTCAATGTTTTTGTTGATTCCTCAAATAATCACCGTGATGGTAATTTATTTTTAGAGGAAGATCTTAAATGAAAGTCAGTAGATTTCCTAGAGTGCTGCTTATGGCTGAAACAAAAAAAAGATAGGTTGACATTTAATTCAATCTGGTCTCGTCATCAGCCAATCAGTGGCTTGGTAACCAATCGGCCGAAATTTCTAGTAACACGCTGGAATGACTTCAATCTTCAGGCGTTAAGGATTAGGCAACCATTCGGACATCGTGAGTAAATTGATTACCCTTTACACAGAGGCAATGATAGACAAAGAAATGGAAACTGTGCAGATTAGGAAAACTATAAGCCGAATTGACGTCGTCTTAAAAGTTTAGATTTTACAGAAGTTCTGATTAACTTGAGTCACATCTGCTCCAGCTTGTACATCAAATGAATTAGAAACGTGTAGACGAATTATTCGAAAAAAGTCGCTCTTCAAACAAACGATCAATTAAAACGATTTTGAAGACAATATTAGGCTGAGCCATAAGTATTTTCTGTTTTTAGTAACCAATTTAGTAACTGTTGTGGATTTCGGGTTGAAATCCGGTACCAATAAATAACAAACGCCAGGAATGAATATATGAAAATAATGTATTAACGTAATAATACAAACTGGTAAAGCAAGTTAGTAGTTCCAGGAATACGGGTTAGTAGCAAAATATATATATACAGTCTTTTGTATTGAAGTAACGCTTTATGACTTCTTACTGAGTCTACGTACTCGCTCACTGTGACTCCTACAAGGCTGTTACCTCATCCTGACTCTTCCGGTTACCTACAACCTTTTACTCTGTCACTCGATTCGACTCTTCGGATTTGTTCTCCCGGGTCTTCACGTAGACGTAGTATATGTATTTACTGGGTGAGTCCATTTGTGTAAAAAGGGGAGAACCCCTCAACAGTAACTAATTGTAAAAACTAATATAACTACATTCTAACTCACTGTTTCTTAAATATTACGTTATTACATATATTCGTTTGTTTTTGTCTTCTGCTTTTGCGTTGGCAAACTGAATAACTTATTCTATATTGATGATCTAAAAACGCTTGACAAGGATGGCAAGCAACAGAAAAAAACTATTCAGTATTTGTCAAAACCTTCAGCGAAGATATTAGGATCGAGTTCGTAATCGACAAATATGGCAAAGCTACCTTCAAAGTCATTAAATTAACGAAAACTACGGATTTAGACGTTGATATCAACAACAAGATTAAAGAACTAGGCCCAGATGGTACATACGGATACTTAAGAATTAATGAAGGAAATGGAATAAAACATTCAATTATGAAGAAAAAGATCCGAAAAGAATATTATAGAAGATTGCGTTTGATACTAGAAAGCGAACTTAATCGGGTCAATAAAATGAAGGCTATCAACAGCTTAGCTAACTACTTAACTGCTGGAAAACCCTATGTCTGGCAACAGGTCTCTGCACCATGCCACGCAAACAGAGGAATCCAGTCATGGATATCAGGCAATTTCTACGACCACATCACCCCTTACATCTGACCACCTAACTCCCCACACTGAAACCCCCTTGATTATTATATATGGGGCGCATCTGAACGAGAGACCAACAAAATGTTTTGTAACACCAAAGATGAATTGAAGATGAACTAAAGGCAAGGATTATGACAATATATACTAACTTAGACAAAGAGATTGTCCAGGAGAGTTGCAGGCGATTACGAAGTCGTTGAAGCCAATGGCGGTTTTATTGAATAAATTTACTCTTTAGTATTTCAATTTACTAAGTAAAGACAATCCTTAAAATCCATTTCCGTTATAATTTATTTCATTAATATATTTATTTAAATATTCATCTCTTCAGACCAAATTGTTTTTCTTTTAGAAATGAAATCAATTTCTCCAGACAAAAGGGAAAAAAGAAAAAATGAAAAGGGTAAATTCTTATAATAAAAGAGAAAGAAAAAAAGAAAAATTTCAATATAAAATTTTGGAAAATCCACCTTCAAAGGCAGTAAACTAACGAAAACTACGGATTTAGACCTTGATATAAATAACAAGATTAAAGAACTAGACCAAGATGCTACATAAAAATACTTAGGAATTAATGAAGGAGATGGAATACAACATTTAATTATGAAGAAAAAGATCTGAAAAGAATATTATAGAAGAGTGCGTTTGATACTAGAAAGCGAAATTAATGGCGCCAATAAAATATAATGAAGGCTATCAACACCTTACCTATACACGTAGTAATATGCAGCTTCAATATTATTAAATGGAAGTTGAATGGCATTAAAACCAGAAACATGCTTACCCAAATGAGGATACATCACGCGAAATCAGATATCGAGAGGCTGTAGAGTGGGCTATGATAAGTTTGAATAACCCTTAATTACAGCAATTTTGGCTTGTGTAATAACATCTCATCTTTTTTTTTTCAGACAATACCATGTTAGTATCAAGCTACTCTCATCTATGAACGATAGTTGACTTATATTTTGCAATGAAAGTTCGTAGAAGTAAGGCAATTAGTGAATTTCAACAAGGCCAAATAATAGGATGAAATCAGTTTGGCAAGTCAAATAGAGAAATTGCTAGGTTTTTCCAGGTTAAACATCAAATGGTTAATAATATTGTCAAGAAATTTAATGAAGAAGGCCATTGCTGTGTGCAAAAACGTCCAGGAAGACCAATCATCGTGTCTGAGAGAACGAAAAGGGCGCTGAAGGGGGAAGTCATCAGAAACCGTCGTCAGAGCGTCAAAAAATGTCGCCAACAGCATGGAAATATCGTCATATGCGGTGAGAAAGACTCTGAAAGAGCTAGGCTATCAAAGAAGAGTTACAAGAAAGAAGACCTTGATTTTAGAGATTAACAGGAACAGGCGTATGGACTGGGTGAGAGAATTCGAGAGCAAAGATTGTGAATTTTGGCAGTCTATAATTTGGTCAGATGAAAGTAAATCCTGCTAATATTCGAATTCGAATTCGAGACAGGTTTATGTTTGGAGAAATCAGAATAAAACTTGGAACATTGATTTCTACAGGCAGCCGTGAAAGATAGAGGGACTGGAGTAATAGTGTGGTGCGATGTCTGCTTTGGAGCAAAATCTGAGCTCATTCTTGTTAATGAGAGGTTTAATGGTCTAAAATACTGTGAAATATTAAAGAAAGGACTACTCTCACTATTTGAAACCAATCAGATTGACAAGAATGTCTACCTTTATAAAAGATAGAGAGCCATATCATGCGAGTAAAGTAGAAAAAGCCTGGAAGGAATCGCATGGAATCAAATCACTGCCGTCGGAAGCCCAAAATCCTGACATGAATCCAATAGAACACGTTTGGGAGTACGTTGACCGAAAAGTTGAGCGTGCAACCAAAATCACGTCAGTGGCAACCCTTAAAGAAACATTGCCAAAGGAGTGGCAAAATATGGATCAGGTGATTGTTGATAACTTGACCATGAAAAATCGAATACAAGTACTGAAACTAGCAAATGGAGGACCTACTACATACTAGTTCCAAATACTGTTTATTTATGTTGAATAGGGATTTAAATTTTGAAATTGGATGTAGTTTATCCTGGCTAAAAAACTTTTCTTAGGCCAATGTTTTCTTTGTTACATATGTCTGTTCGTTTTTTTAATTCTGATGTTCTGCGAATGATCTCGAAGAACAGTTTTTCGTTGCATTTTTTGCTTTTTAGTAATTCTGGTGATCTTTTGATACTGGTCTCTAAATTTATTGAAATTTTATTTTCAGATTAAGACGGTCACAACTCATCTAAATCTCTCAGGTGTATCCCGGGTGATCTTCTTCAACTGGTAGGATTAACAAGCGTGAGGTCAGTGGTGCTAACACGTCAAACGACCCCCCTCGACATAGATTGCCGGCCAGGGTGGAATGATTCCTCAGATGAACAACAAAAGTCACGTGTCCGTCAACAAGATGGACTAAATAGTTGGAGGACATCGGCTGTAGTCGAAACCTGGAGAGTAATGGACTCAGTCAGATTAAAATGCTCATGATACGCCACATAATGAGTACACCAAGAAACTATTCGGTGAGACCCAGGCTCTGGCAGAGGACCGCACCAGATGGGGGAGACTGGGGGACAGCTTAGCAGGTCGACGCCCTAACGACTCCGCCCGGGGTTAAGAACAAAAGTGAAAACGATATATGTTCGTTCATTGATTCTGATGTTCTGCTAATCATCCCGAAGAATAATGAAATTCTTTCTAGCATTTTTTCCTTCTTTATACTTTTGTCGATACTTTGAAACTTTTCTCTAACTTTATTGAAATTTTATTTCAAATTAAACCTCTCTTTTAGGTGGAATGCCAATTTGACAAAAATGAGCAGGTTTGATTTCTTCTCTTTTCTTTTAATTAAACTTACAAGGATTCAGTTAACTTGCAACAATATAGCAGTGTTGGAGTTTCTTTCTCTTGGTCAATGCGTGTGTCGCCGATTCGAATTGTTCCTCTGCCTTATCCACTGAGTAAAGATGACGAGCGACAGTAAATATTTTTGTCTCCTAAAAATAAATAAATAAATTTAGATATCGCTATTAAATAACTCATAGAAGGTTGATACGCCGCTAAAGAAAGCCAACCGAATAGCAAAAATGAAAATACTGTGAAGATATGTCGAATTTTGTTGAATTCTATAAAGAAGATACGGTGATTTAAATTATTGTTCACTCAAAACAAGTCCAAGAGCCCCTCAAGGTAGAACGTTATTTAATGAGATTGTTTTACGGGCGTGAGTGGAGGTAAGTATTGTTGGTTGTGAGGATATCTAAGATAGATAACGGTTGACTGCATACATGGAGCGGTCGATAATATTGTGTTTCGAGAAATATTCTTCTCTCGAGTTTGTTCTACAAAGTAGCGACGCCCTTGGAAATAACATCTCCAAATTTAAATGTTTTACCAAGGAAATACAAGGGAAACGAGGATGATTCGACCATGTGTACGGTTATGGAATAAGGGCACGTTATATATGTGGCAGATGAACTAACGTACTGAGAGAAGAAGAAGCTTCGGATTTATCGTATAATATGAAGGCAGCCAACCTTGTTGTCGAGTTAAGGCTCTGCTATGGGCCCGCAAGAGATGGGTAGACTGAGATAGATAGATAGATAGATAGATAGATAGATAGATAGGAATAGACTGGGTTGTTACGGCGATTTATATTATTGCTCATACAAAACAAGCCCAAGTGCCAAGAGCCTCTCAAGGTAGAACGTTATTGAAGGAGATTGTTTTACGGGCGTGAGTGGAGGTAAGAATTACATATTGTGGGGATATCTAGGATGGTTAACGGTTGACCCCAAACATGGAGAGGTCAATAATATTGTGTCTGGAGAAACATTATTCTCTCGTGTATGTTCTACTAAGTAACGACTCCCTTGAGAAGAACATCTAATTGAAATGTCTTACCAATGAAAAACCCGCGAAAACGACATATGTTTGTTCGTTTTCCTTTTCTGATGGTCTTCAAATTATCCCGAATAATAATTTTTCGTAGCATTTTTTGCTTCTTACTGAGTCTGGTCTTTCCGCAAAATGTTGTTTCAGATTGCACGCTCTTTTGAGATGAAATATCAAGAAGACATGAATGAGCATCTTCCTTGTCTTCTCGAGGTCATAAAGCTGCTGAAAACATTTGTGTTGTGTCCGGAAGTGACTTCATACCGACAGAATGATATGAAATGCTTCAAAACATCCAAACCCTCACGACTAAGCTGTATATTGAACAAACGTACTGGTTCAATGGGATCATACAGCCGAAGAGACCTAACCGACCATACCGTTTGATTACTCAACATAGCAAGGCTTGCCCAACGTCGCTACTTTGACCAAACCTGCAGTAAAAGTGCCAAGCTAGGAGGTTCTGAGACACCCACACTATTCTCCTTATTTAGGCCCTTCAGATTACCACATTTTTCTGTATCTTTCCAACAATTCGTTCAACAACAACGTGGAGCTCAAAAAACGTGGCTTGATGGATTGGTTTGTTTTGTTTTACGGCATATCAACCACAATGGGTTACTTAATGCCGATAAAATTTTTTATTCCTGGTAATATTTTGTCTCGTCAAAAATCTTAATTCTGGTAATATTTTTCCTTCAAAATTGTATTGCTGGTAATATTTCAAAAATATATAGCTGGTAATATTTCAAAAATATATAGCTGGTAATTTTTTCAGAAATATATAGCTGCTATTATTATTATTTTAAATGTATAGCTTGCTTTGTTTTGTTTTGTAGCATATTAACCTCAGTGGGTTATTTAATGCTGACAAGATTTTTATTTCTGGTAATATTTTCTTTTTTCAAATATTTATTGCTGATACTAATTTTCTTTGAACATTTTTCTGGTATTAAAATCTATTTTTTACACTTTGATAGTGTTTTGGGTCAGGTTATGGGGTCAACTATTTGTCCATAGCTGGGACCCTAACAGGTGCTACCACCCCGGGTCAGGGTAGATCTGGAAACACTAGCAATTAAAAGGGTGGTTCCACGCTCCTCAAAACTTCCTGATCAGAGTTGTTGGACGTAGTTTATCGTCTTACCCAGAACGCTTACACAAGTTTGGGTGTTAACTATATGCCCATAGCTGGGGCCCTAACAGGTGCTACAACACAGAGTCAGGGTGGACCTGGGAACACCGGTAATTAAGAGGTGGTTCCTCGCTCCTCAAGACCTCCTGAACAGAGGCCTTACTGTTGGACGTAGTTTATCGTCTTACCCAGGACGCGGATACAGTTTATCGTCATACCCAGGACGACGTGGCTTAATGAATGTTTTGAGTTAAAACCTAGTGGTTTTTAATAGTGAGGCATTGAAAAGTTAGTGCATCTTGACAGGAAATCTGAAACAAGGAAGGGGTATACATTGTTCAATGACTCATCAGAACTGTTTATAAAGAATAAACTCTGAGTCGGATATGCAATATGATAGTTCCTGTTCTGGCATCTCGTCTACAGTCACATTTTCACAGTCGTGATGCGTCTTCCCTCTGTCTTTTCTACAAGTATTTTTATGGCAACTGCTCTAACGAGCTACTTTCACTGGTAGACAAACTGCATGAATTTAAGCGTGCTACTAGATTTGTATCTCGGTCCCATACTTTCACTGTCAAAACGATTAAATGTAGCCGTCTCTTCTACTCCAACAGTTTGTTATCTCGCACTTCCCGCAGTGGAATCCCCTTCCTCTTATTTGCTTCCTTGATAGCTATAAGCTTCAAATATTCAAATATAATGTCAATCGACATCTTCTGATACTTTGATCTTGATCCCCGACATTTGTTCTTTCTTCAAACATGCCTGTTTACTCTTACTTTCCTTTTACTGTATCCACCTGCATGCTAGTGGCACTCTCGATTTGGGGGGGATGCTTAAAAAATATGTAGGTATATTATTTTAATCCTGCTACTAGCTTGGCATCTTGGTTCCACCCTTTCACTGTCGAAACAGTTAAATGTAACAGCCTCTTCTACTCCAACAGCTTCTTCTCTCGCACTTCCCGACAGTGGAACTCCCTTCCCCTTACCGGCTTCCTTGATAGCTTTAAACTTCAAATATTTAAATGTAATGTCAATCGACATCTACTGATACCTTGATCGTGATCCCCGTCTTTCTTTTTATCGTTTCCTCAAACACCCATCTTTACTCTTGCTCTTACTCTCTGTTACCCCATACATACTAGTGAGAAATGATGTCATCCACTTTTGCTTTCTCGAAGGTTAGAATTTTGGCGTGTTTTCCGTTTTCCACTTCTACAAGCAAACTTTCAGTTCTCAATTTCTTTAATAGTTTGGAGTTTAATCCTAATAGATCGTACTTGTTCAATCAAGAAATGGTAAAGTTTTTCTAACGGAGTTCCTTTCTAGGAACGTGAGCACGAAAAAAATCTTTGAAATTCTTATTAATTTCTTTTTCATAATCAGAAACTGAAAGATAATCTGTTGGGCTTTATATTTTGATTATTCATAATTTTTGTGTTTTTAAGATCCACTGCCTGTGCTTCCCACCCACCTCGGAGGTCAGCATTGGGACGTGTCATGGGTGGGCCGAACCAAGTCGCTTTGATAGATAACTATACAAATTGGCATTTTCCTAGCCATATTTAAGTCTAGATATCTTCGAACTGATTGACCCTCAGCCATCACATTCTAACGTCTATAAATTGCACAGAGATGGCATTTTATACCGGTGCATTTCTAGGGTATTTTATCTAGTTATTAAGTACTCTATAAATTGATATATTTATAAACACTATAATATCGTTATGTATACTTTGAAAGATATCCGTTTGTTAATCAGGTTTCATTGACGTATTTTTGTAACGAGTATTTTTTTCGAGAGTCTGGCTTCATTGATGTATTCTTTTGAAATACACAGTTTGTAGAAAAATTGATTTTATTGACATTCTTATTTGGTTTGTATTTTTTGGTAGAGGCGCACTATTTTAAGAAATTATATTGTGTCATCCATTTTTGTTTTCTCAAAGAGCTCATACATGTTCTTTATATCATATCATTTTTGTCTTGAGAGAGCAAAGTCTGAATACTTGATTAATATAGATTTAAAAGTGTCTGCCAAATGCATGGTTTCGTTTATTGGTTTATTTTGTTTTACGACATATCAACACCTCATTGGGTTATTAAATACCAACAAGATTTTAGGATAGGTTCATATGAATAGAATATGTATTCTTTGCAAAAAATCAGTTTGTAGATCAGGTTTCATTAACGTATTTTTGTAAAGATGAGAGGGGCACTCCCTTCCGAGATTAAATGAAATGTGCTCCTACAGAAGGATGCTGAGAACTATATGTACGGATTGTGTAAGCAACGAAGAATCCTAATCGCAAACTAAAAACGGAAATTAAATCTTATACTCACAATCAGGATGCGAAGTAGGTCTTAGAAACGTTAATCCTCATTGGGTTTGGTCTGGTTTATTTTCTTTTACGGCATATCAAGATCAATGTATTATATAATGCCGACACGTTTTAGGATAGGTTCGTATGATTAGAATATGTATTCTTTGTAATAAATAACTTTACAGATCAGGTTTCATTGACGTATTTTTGTAAAGACAGTTTTTGTTTAGAGTCTGGCTTCATTCCTGTATTCTTTTCAGATATACAGTTTTTAGAATAATTTATTTTATTGACATTCTCATTTGGATGATATTTTTTGGTAAAGGTCATTTTTTTAAGAAATGATATTATGTCATCCAGTTTTGTTTTCTCGAAAAGCTCATATCATATCATTTTTGTCTTGAGAGAGCAAAGTCTGAATACTTGGTTGATATAAGTTTAATAGTGTCTACCAAATGGATAGTTTAATTTATTGATTTATTTTGTGTTACGGCATATCAACACTTCAATGGGTTATTGAATACCGACAAAATTTTAGGATAGGTTCGTAGGAATAGAATATGTATTATTTGTAATAAATAACTTTACAGATCAGATTTCATTGACGTATTTCTATAAAGACGGTTTTTGTTGAGAGACTGGCTTCATTCATGAATTATTTTCAGATATACGTTTTGCAGATAAGTTTATTTTATTGACATTCTCATTTGGTTTAGATCTTTTTTTAGAGGCCGACTGTTTTATGAAAAAATATGATGTCATCCACTTTTGCTTTCTCTTAGACATTCAGTGTGTTTTCTCTTTTCCACTTCTACTGGCAAACTGCCATTTTTCATTTTCTTAACTATTTTAGGGTTAGTTCTACTGAATAGAATTTTTTCAGTCACGAAATGGATAATTTTTGCGAGACCAGTTTATTCTAGTGACGTGAGTGAGCACAAGGGATTTAAAAATTCAGTATTTAATTATTTTCAAATTCAGAGTCAAAGCACAAAATGAAACAAATGAAATAAAGAACGAAATGAATAAATAAGGATAATAACTGATAACCGTATCCATAGAGATATGACACGTGGAACTAGAACAGTCTACACCAGTGAGTGAAATAAAGGGTTCAGTTCGACATTTCAACATCAGTTTCCAGAAGAAGTTCATACTCTACAAACCGTTTGTCGTATCCATCCACCTCACAACGGACGGAGCGTACAACGGACGAAACGTTGTAATAAATATGACGTCAAAGATGAGTCTGAATAATGTAAATAGTGTACATAATACCTCATCTCAGAAATATAGACAGATACTGAAGGGCCGAAACGTTGTAATAAATATGGCGACAAAGATGAGGACAATAGTCCGAATAATGTAAATAGTGTACATAATACCTCATCTCAGAAATATAGACAGATACTGAAAGGCCGATACGTTGTAATAAATATGGCGACAAAGATGAGGACAATAGTCCGAATAATGTAAATAGTGTACATAATACCTCATCTCAGAAATATAGACAGATACTGAAGGGCCGAAACGTTGTAATAAATATGGCAACAAAGATGAGGACAATAGACCGAATGATGTAAATAGTGTACATAATACCTCATCTCAGAAATATAGACAGATACTGAAGGGCCGAAACGTTGTAATAAATATGGCAACAAAGATGAGGACAATAGACCGAATGATGTAAATAGTGTACATAATAACTCATCTCAGAAATATAGACAGATACTGAAGGGCCGAAACGTTGTAATAAATATGGCAACAAAGATGAGGACAATAGACCGAATGATGTAAATAGTGTACATAATAACTCATCTCAGAAATATAGGCAGATACTAAAATAATTTAATAGTGACATATTAAGAAGCTGGAAAAAATTGAACAATTGGGACATATGTATTTTATATATATATATTTACTTATTTATTTAGTTTTTTCTTTATTTTATATGTTTCATTCTGTGATTTTCTTTTCATTCTATCTTTCCTTCATTTTATCTTTCATAATATCTTTCCTTCATTTTTATGGGAACGTGGCTTGTTTTGTTATTTTGCGCCTTTTTCGTATCGTCTGCTTTTGATTTCTTTCATTTGTTTATACTTTCTAGTTTCTTTCATTATCTCTTTATTCATTTATTTCGTTCTTTATTTCATTTGCTTCATTTTGTGATTTTCTTTTCATTGTATATTTCCTTTATTTTTTGTCTAGTTCGTTGCTTCTATCATTCTTCTTTTTTGTTTGAATGTTTCTAACCTTCTTTTTTTCCTTCATTTTGTTCTATTTTTCTGTCATTGATTTTTCTCTTTCATTCTTTCTCTTTGTTACAGTTTTTTTTTCTGTCCCTTTCTTTTGTTATATTTTCCTACACGATTTTTTTTTTTACATTTTATGCTAATGATTTTCTTTTTTTTCATTCGCAGTTTTTTTTTCTCAAGATTTTTGTTTCAAATTTTGTTTCGTTCCTTTCACCGTCTCTTTCCTTTCGTCTGCTAATTTGAGCTTTTTTCGTATCGTCTGCTTTTAATTTCTTTCATTTTTAATAGTTTCTCGTTTCCTTATTGTTTTCCTTATTTATTTATTTCGTTTTTATTTCATTTGTTTCATTCTGTATTTTTTTTTAATTCTATCTTTCCTTTATTTTGTGGGCATTTGGCCGAGTGGTTAGAACGTTCGTATTCAGACCATGAGACCCGGGTTCGAATCTGACATTTGGTCAGATGTTATTCTACTGGGGGGACCTTTGGAAAGTTCATGAAAACCATACAACAAGTTGAACAAAGCCTTGTGAATGAAATTGGGTAGGCGTGTACCGAGGGCTTGAGCATGCTGGCCTTGTTCAAATTGTTGATCACGATAGATAACACGCTCCTTCCCAGAAACTATAACTAAGGTCTGCTGAGCATACTTGCTCTATAAATCTCAGCTCGGCTCTGTGGGTTTTGAATAAACACGAATGCGCCTTAGCCAGCGTCTGCAATAGGGATGGGGTATCCGCTATAGTGGCCGGGTATCCACGGATACGAGTGACCAGCTATGCATACATGACGCTTCGTTCATTCTTTCCTTTTGTTTGAATGTTTTAATCCTTCTTTTTTTTTATCTTCATTTTCGTCTTTCCTTCTTTCGTTTTTCCTGTGTATTTTATTCTTTCTCTCTTTGTCTTTTTCTTTTGTCATTTTTCCTTCACATTTTTTTTTTTTTTTACATTTTCTCTAATGATTTTCTTCTCCATTTTTTCCTTCACACAGATTTTTCTCAAGTTTTCTAAGGCTTTCATTTTTCATATCCTATAATTTCGCTCGCTCTGTTTTTCTGTCTTTCTTTCTTCGTATTTTTCTCATTTCTCCTTATTTTCTTTCTTTCACTTTTACTTATTCTTCTTCATAATTATCTTTCTTTCTCTTCGATAATCTTTCATTCTTCTTTCTATTTTTCTTTTCTTTTTCATTTACCTTTCATCCGTGTTCGTTCTTTTTTTCTTACTTCTCATCTATTTCGTTCGTTCTTTTTCTCTTCCTTTTTTTCACACAAGTATTTCGATTCTACTTTCTTTCTTCTTCTGAAAAAAGAAAGAAAGAAATTCTATCTTTTTTCTTTCAAATTCATTTCCCACTTTCATTCCTTTCACTTTTCTTTCTCCCATCGTTAACCCCTTCTTCTTGTCATTCACATTTGTTTCCCATTTTGACCCCGAATCCCCTCGTTCTATATTTCCGACTCCACGTGCTTCTTCGTATTCTCGCTGATTACCTATTGATGGCATTTAACGTATTTTTATTAAACATGGTCCTTTTTCTCTCTCCACCTCTCTGGAATATATTTCACCTCCTTCAAAATGAATTCCTTGCAGCTGAACGTCCAAGAACAGACTTTTATTCAGAGAATACCAAAAATAGCAGAGTGCATATTTAGTCATGACTTGAATTCCCTCATCGTCACAATCACCAACCTCTTGATATCTAAGAGATCAATTTCGTTTTTCTTCGAGAAGCTCTTAACTCATCCTACCTAAATACAAGAACATTGAATACATGACTGCCAGTAAGAGAGAACGATATTATTAACCGTTTCTTTATAATTTCCTTATTCATTGACCGAGCAGCCAGTGCTACTCGTTAGGCTTTTCTTCACTCCCTGGCCATCGGGCTGGGATCAAAGTGTAGTATCTGTTCTCCTCATCTCTAATGGTAATATTAGCCATTTCCTTATAATGAAACATTCGGCATTCATTGACCGAGCAGCCAGTGCTACTATCGATTGACTTTTGAAAATCTTTTCTATTAAAAAGATTTTTCCTTAAAATAATTTTCTGAAAATGTCATTGCATTTTCCAGTATTGATGGGGTTTCCTTCTTATCTTTATGCTTTTTGTACTATGAAACTGTCTTGACTATAACTTTATCTTATCATCGCTTTACATATGCCATCCATTTTAGTTGCTGTTGAAAGTAGTCAAATAATGCATTTCTTTTTTCATCTGATACACTTATTTGCATGTGATTATATAGCGTCAATTAAAAGAGGGATATCAAAGTTCAGAATGAAACATAATTTAAGCATTTAGCTTATGCTAGCTCAAATAAAATTGTAAAGGTTCACGTTGATCTAAAAAGCAATCATTTTATCCAAATTGAATAAAGTTCAGTGGGGAACAAGCCGACAAAAGTTACACAAGTTCGAGAGAAAAAAACTGTTAGCATTTAATTTATTGTTATTATTGGGGTCTGCAAGTCATAGCACTTAACTCATCAGAGTCATTTGTGATGGTAGTATTCAACACACATATAGACATGTGACTGCAATAGTTTTATCTTCCTTCCTAGACAATTACCCAGGACTGCTTCTCATGAATGGGCCAGTAACTTTATGATAGTGAAGAGGGTAACTTTGCTCTTACCACAATACCTCACCCTTTGAGACATACTTCTTACGGTAGTTATCATTTTTTTTCTTTTTGATTAAAATCCAACACGTTTGTAGATTGTCTCTTTCTTTTATTGGAGAAACCTGGGGCATAGATATATCAAAAACATCATACAAGATCACCATCTGCTCCCATCTTCGATGCTCGCTTTGTCCAAGTACTTTTTTCTTATTTGATTTAAATAATTTTATACATCCATAAAACACTTTTATCATTTAAAATAACTTTCCGATACGTCTATCGACTACCCCATCTTGCCAGCTTTCGTTTCAATTTTTCGAAAAAATGTTCGAAAAAAAAAAAAAAAAAAAAACTAATTTGTTGCCTGGTTTGAAATATTTCTGGGAACCGGATATAATTTTTTTTCTTTTCGATCTTTTTTTACTGCAGTAATTTGTCAAACAACGATCTTATTTTCTGTGCGAACATTAGTTCAACCTGGGACATACTTGATACACTGAAAACCTGTAATAACATATCCTTACTTTCACCTCCATTGGTTTTTCTAATACCCTTTTGAACGTGTCAACGAAGGGTTACGTTCGTCATCTTTGATCGTATTGATTTCCTTTGGTTTGTTTTACGGCATATCGACCTTCAATGTGTGATTTAAAGCCGACAATCTTTTTTTCCTGATAATATTTTTGTTTTGTCAAAAATCTATTTCTGTTAATATTTTTAATCTCAAAAATGTATAGCTTGTAATATTTTATAAAAACGTATAGCTGAGAATATTATTTTTTCAAAAACATATTTTCGGAGTCCTTGCTGTTGGACATAGTTTATCGTCATACCCAGGACACGGATGTAGTTTATCGTCATACCCAGGACACGGATGTAGTTTGTCGTCATACCCAGGAAGCGGGTGTATTTTATCGTCATACCCAGGACGCGGAGGTATTTTATTGTTATACTCAGGACGCGGGTGTAGTTTATCCTCATACCCAGACGCGGGTATATTTTATCGTCATGCCCAGGACGCAGGTGTATTTTATCCTCATACCCAGGACGCGGGTGTATTTTATCCTCATACCCAGGACGCGGAGGTATTTTATTGTCATACCCAGGACGCGGGTGTATTTTATCCTCATACCCAGGACGCGGAGGTATTTTATCGTCATACCCAGGACGCGGGTATATTTTATTGTCATACCCAGGACGCTGGTATATTTTATCGTCATATCCAGGACGCTGGTCTAGTTTATCGTCGTACCCAGGACGCGGTTGCATTTTATCGTCATACCCAGGACGCGGGTATATCTTATAGTCATACCCAAGACGCGGGAGTAGTTTATCGTCGTACCCAGAATGCGGGTGTATTTTATCATCATACCCAGGACGTTGGTGTATTTTATCGTCATACCCAGGACGCGGGTAGCAAACATTATTCCCAACGACTCTTTCTCTATCGGGTTATAATTCTTCCCAGTTGATAATATTATTCTTGGCCAAGTTCTGCAGCTTTCACAAAACTATCTTTGTGCTTATCCAAAATTACGGTACCGATGCCATAGTTACTAGGGTCGCTCGCCACGATTATTTCGAATTTTGGATCAAAAAACATAGAGTAACAACAGTTCCAATTTTTAATTTTTTTGCTTTTTGGCATTCGGCCATACAAATTCACTATGTTTAGTAAATTATTTAATGGTACTCACAAGAAATGCATGTTTGGAATAAAAAGATAATTTTCGTAACCTAAAAATCTAATATTGATTTTTGTGGAGGGCATATTTTTACTTGCTCTGGTTGGGTGTGGTTTCCTATCGTTTTCGTCGATGTTTTGGCCCAAATTTATATTTTCCGTTTTGAAAAATTCGCCTTTTTTATCACTCAGTTTAAACCTGTATTCGTTTATTTTTCTGAAAACCTCATTTACAGGGCGAATATGCTGCTCCCGAGTTTCACTTTTTATTAAAATCTCATCTCAGTAAGCGGTTCAACATTTTTCAATTATTTGCTGAAAAATTCCAGGCGATACTTTACTTCCGGAAGGTAATCTGTTAAACTTGTAAAATCTCTTGTGGATATTGATTGTTAACAGTTTTGAATATTCTTTGTCAATCTGGATTTGCAAAGATGCGTCTGACAAGGCCAATTTTAGAGAGTACTTTCTTCTGGGCTTGGCAGGGAGTAATTAGAAGCTTGTAGGCAAACATTCAGCCTCTTGATATATCGGCACATATACGGATATTGTTATTTTTTCTTTTTAACGTGGACGGTGGGAAGGAATAATCACTATAATACACTTTGGAGATCACTCCCATATTTTCCAAACGATATAATTCCTTGTTTATCGTATTCAAAGATGAAAAAGCACATTCCTCCATTTGATGCTAGGATTTTTTTAAAAACTTTTGGATCTCTAATTTTACGAATGCTTTTTGGCATTCGGCCATACGATTCTACTATGTTTAGTATATTTTTTAATGTTGCTCGCAAAAAAATGTATTTTCGAAATAAAAACATTATAGTAATTTGCTTAACCTAAACATGCTTGTATTGCTTGTTGGGGGAGGACATATTCTTAATCGGATTTACTCCGAGTGAATATATTTTCCTACGGTTTTCATCGACGATTTGGTCCAAATATTTCATTTTGCTCATGAAGAAATTCGCATTCGTTTATTTTTCTGAATACCTCATTTACGGGCCAAATATGCTGCTCTGGATTTTCACTTTTTATTAAAATATCATCTAAATCAGCGATCGCGGATTTTTGACCTCTGAACATTGTGTTCATTACTTTCTGAAAAATGCCACTTGCTCCCTAAATACCAAAAGCTAATCTCTTTAACTTTTATAATCCCTTGTGGGTGTTGATTGTTAGCAGTTTTGAACATTCTCCGTCAACTAGGATTTGCAAATATGCGTCTGACAAACCGAGCTTTGAAAAGTACTTTCTTCTGTGCTTAGTAGGGGGTAATTGTAAGCTGGTAGGCAATTATTCACCCCCAAGGAGAAACCGGCATAGACACAGATTGTGTTATTTTTCTTTTTCACATAGACGGTCGGTGTGGCCGAATCGTTATCATCCACTTTGGAGGTCACTCCCATATTTTCAAAGCGATATAATTTCTTGTTTATAGTATTCATAGCTGAAAAAGGCACATTCCTCGTTGGTCTCAAAATTGGTACCATATTTTCCTTTAAATGGAACTTGGTATTAGTTGTTTGTTTTTTTTCATCTTCCTCGCTCTTCAGAAAAAAAATGTTCCTGAAATTGATATTTCAATTCTTTTATTAGCTTTTCAGAGTTACTTGAAAAAACTTCCACTTTATTAGAAAAAAAGAGTTAATGAAGAAATCCCATAAATTAAACAGTTGCATCCAATTTGTTCCGAACAAGTTAAAAGTTCTTTCCATAACGAAAGCTTTAGTCTTTCCCATAAAACAATACATCTGATGTGAACACATCTTTAAATTTAAATCTCAGTCTAATAACATCCTAAACATATTTTTGGTAATGTTAATGTTGATTTACGATTCTTTCCCATGTTTCTTTCTTTTTTTATAGTCAAATCTAACCCCGTATCTAGTTAACAGATTATAGTTTTATGTTTATTTTTACGGTTATAAATCTTTTTCTACCCATGTCTACGTTGTCTGTTGTCGGCGATACGTTTAGTGTTCTTGAATTTTGACTTCTATTCTTTTTTTTTTAAATTTACAATGTGAACTCTTGTGTTCTTCGTTTCCACAGCTGAAACTTTTTCTTAAAGAGTAGTTCCTTTTGAAATGTAGTTCGCCGGTGGGTGATGATTGATCGCTATAATCCATTTTTGAGATCACTCCCATATAATCCAGGCAATATAATTTCTTGTTTATCGTATCCAAAGATGAAAAAGGCACATTCCAGATATACTAAAAGATTCATTCTGCTTCATTACAAAAAGTGTTTATGGGAAAATCCAGTAAATTAAAGAGTTTGATCCAATCTCTTCTTACCAAGTTATACGTTCTTTCCATCACAAATGCTTTAACCTTCACTGGTTTCCCATAAAACAAGACATTTGATGTGAACACATCTTTAAATTTAAATTTCAGTCTAATAACGCCCCGGGCAATTTTTCTTTTTTTTTTTTTTTTTGATAATGTTAATATTGTTTTACCGAGTATTTCTCACGTTTCTTTGTTTATAATAGTCAAATCCGAAACTGTGTCTAGCTGAAAATTTCTATTTCACCGATTCATTTTCACGGTTATATGTCTTCTTTTTAATCCTTGTCTGTGTTTGTTGCCGATGCTAAATTTACAGTACTCTTGAATTGACTTTTATCCTTTTTTTTTAACTTTACAATATGGATTCTTGTGTTCCACGTTTTCACTGTCGAAACATTTTTGTTCTTAAAGAAGCAGTTCGCTTGAAACGTGGTTCGTCGGATCCCTAACATGGATTTGATTTTGTAAAACATTTTGTTTTCCCATATGCCTTTAATAGTCAAATCTGGCGTTGTATTTAGTTAATAGATTATAATTTTTCTATTTATATTTACGATTATAAATATTCTTTTTCTACCCATGTCTGCGTTGTCTGCTGTCGACGCTAAGTTTACAGTACTCTTGAATTGACTTTTATCCTTTTTTTTAACTTTACAATATAGATTCTTGTGTTACACGTTTCCACAGTCGAAACATTTTTTTTAAAGACATTTCCTCTTCAATTGTAGTTCGCGGCATCCCTAATATGGATTTATTTTCGCAAAGTATTTTTTCCCATATACTTTGGATCGAATCGAATTTATGCAAGATTCATCTCTTTGATCAATTCTACCCGGATTGCATCTACCCGGATTGCATCACTATTCTTTGACACTCTTCAGCTTGCAATGTCAGATTTGAGTTCTGTTCAACCAAAGTCAAAATTCTTGAACGGATCTTCTCATCCTTATTTCCTATCAAGACTTGTACAAAGATCAAGTACTTAATCATGTCTGATGTTGGTCCGTTTAACTAGAACATTTCAGTTCCCTGTTAACGATAATCTTATAAGTCGTATAAATCTTCATATTCTTTTTTTATAAGTTGTAGGCATTATCAATGTGAATTGAACAATGAACTTCGTCCACTGAACATTTTACTTAATATAATAGTTTATGCAAATAACAGTTCACTTGATTTATTCCTACTGGATGTAATTTACATATTTTTCATGTTTTGTGGATCCTAAATTTTTTCGTAAAAGGCGCACTATTTTCACGTCCAACCAGCACATACAGTCTTTCTTAAAGATTTTCTTTCTAGCATCTGTATTGTGCTGCAAATATAGCCTCTTCATCAGGGTTATTTACTACTGAGTTCAGTGAGATTAACTTATACGTATTTTCCTTACATTTACTCTTCATAAAAAGCTCTTTTTGGGGGGGTCTTTTTTTGATGTTTTTTTGTTTGTTTTTGTTTTCGCAATAATGCTTCCTGGAATAGTTGATGCTGTTCTTGTTGTTGTTGTTGTTCTTGCTGTAGTTTTATTAATTCAAAAAAATACTCTTTTCAAGTCCACCATTTTTAATTATTTGTCTTGAAGATTTGTACGTTTCAGATCCATTATGTTCCATTGTTTCCGGCGTAAGGAGTTTTTTTTTTGCCGACGTACTGATTTCACAAGTTTAAAAAAAACGAATCTTTGTCCACCACTATAATAATGAATGGCAAATCATTCTCGTTGCCAACTGTTGCGATGTGGGGTCTGGCAAGATACAACACTTCACTCGACAGTCAATCGTGATAGTAGCATTCAATACTCAGCTAGACAAGTCACTGTAATAGTATTATCTATCTTCTAGGTAATTACCCAGTACTACTTATTATGAATGGATCAGTCCATTCGGAACGAACTCTCCGCTCAACAAGCTCTCACAGGCCAATAAGGGAAAGGCTGCCTTGTATCGTGCAATACCTCTTAAACAAAGCTGATTTATTCACCACCTAGCAGAATTCGAACTCGGGTTTTCTGGTTTCCCATTTCGAGCCGATATCCTTTTCACCACCCATATATCTTACGACATATTCGATATTATTTACCCTCAGCAGTGAGTTAGTTAATGGCTGATCGTTTTCATCTATGAGTGTGTGTAGTTTAAAACAGAAACCATCGATTCTATTGTAGTTTATTGACTACCACTCGCCTAGTTTCTTTATTTGATCGTTTCAAAGTCGATGCGAACTTCTTTCCTTTAATCGAAATTCCTTTTTCATGTGACTCAAACAATCTTCATCCCTTTATTTATCCACCATTGCTTCTACTTATTCTACTTATTTGAATCTTCTTCTTCTTTCAGTATCATCAAGTTTTTCTATCTGCTCCTGATAATACGTTAAGGGTTACCCCCGCGAGATGACAATCAATAGAAAATTATATCTGAGAAGGGAAGAAAGAAGATGACAGCTCGTCACAATTGCAAAAAAGCCACATTGTAAGCTATAATGAAAGAATAATTGCTATGTAGAACTTTAGATATAAGAGAACGACAACTAAGAGAACAGACATCACCAAAACGAGTAGAAAAGAATTAAAAGAAAATAAAAGAAAGTGAAACAACTCTACGAACATTCGAAAGAAAAAAAAATTGAAGGATTATGAGACGATTGTACATATCTGAAAAGTCAACATATCGAAATAATTCATCTTCATTTATATAATCCTAGCTATGACGATAAAGTACTTCCGGCAGTAAGGCCTTTGATAGGGAGATTGAAGCTTTTCAGGTGCTTAGAACCACATAAATGCTGTTGTTCCAAGTTTATCCAGACATGGTTCGGTAATACTTTTTCAAGTTTCGGATTGAATCAAATAGAGAACCCCAATTTAAAATCAAAGTATGAACATACATTTTCATAGTAAAAGTACTAGAAATTTATTTTTGCATAAAAAGAATTGCAAACAATATGTATTAGGTTGGTGCAAAAATAATGACGTTTTTTGACGTTAAAAAGTACGGCAAAAACGACACTATTTTTGCACCAACCTAATATTTATCGCAAAATTACTAACAATAACTATTTATAATAATAATAATAATAATAATAATAATAATAATAATAATAATAAAATCGAGCAATTCCATCACAACACTGCTTCCATCCATTCCTGTCACACATTACATTTCGAAGCTCATCTAGTCTTCGATCAGATGGTCAATGTAGATCTTCTGTGATCGACCTTGTGTTCTTTTTCCATGGGATGATATCCAGAGTAAAACTTCTCCGGATAGTTCTTTCCTGTGCCAACAATGACCAACAAATCCTAGTCTTTGTTGGCGTATTAATGTGCTGATGGGAGCCATGTTGCCATAGAGCTCTTTCTTTGTTCGGTGATATTTCCAGGATTTGTTTAATGCTGCTCGAAGCTTGGTGTGATATGATTAAAAATATACTCATAGAACAGAGAAGCCCGAGCTGTGGCTCTAGATATTTCCAAAATGTTTGACAGAGTTTGGCATGCCGACCTTCTTCGTAAGATTCAGGGATACGACATTAGAGGAGGATGATTTGACTTAATATACTAATTCTTTCCAGTCAACTTTGATCTTCACTGCCATCAGTGACCAGCAAATCTTACTTTTTGTTGTCGAATTGATTTTCTGATGTTGCCATAGAGCTGTTTCTTTTTTGGGTGATCTTTCCAGGATTTGTTTAATGCTGCTCGAAGCATTCCGGTGTGAGCCCCATCTAACCTCTTTTCCAGTTTGACTGTTAGGGTCCAGGTCAAGGAACCATATACAAGGACACACTCTACTGTAGGTCTGAAAAAGTTTCTCTTCAGTTTGCCCGGTGCATTTGATTTTCAGATTTTGTTCATTTCATTAAGCGCTCCCGAAGCTTTTCCCAGTCTGATGTTGGCATCATTCTCAGTTGGGGAGCAATATAACTACCCAAGTATTTAAAGTCGTCTACTAACTTGATATTTTCCCCTTTTTAGACTTTTCATGCCTGTTGATGTATCTGGATTCAGGCACTGACATAAAGTCCAATCTCGTGGGTTACATTTTCGATGTTGTGAAGGAGTGACGTTGCGTCTCTTAGATGATCACCCAGTACCTCTAGGGGGTCAGAATAGTAAGCATCTGTGACCTTCTCGGAAGGATAACGTCTGCATTTTCATTCAGTGTCAGTGAAGCCAAACTGCAAGTTCTTATCTAGGGCTTTTCTCAGCCCAGAATCAAAACAGATGACGAAGAGAAAAGCCGCAAGTGTGTCTCCTTGGAGGACTCTTGCAGTAATATTTATAAAAAAAAAACTGTCTCAATCAGATGAGCGTACCATGGAACGGGTATTCTGATACAGTATTATGATGGCATCTACAGTTCCCTTAGGTATCTCATGCAAATAGTATTTCTTTCATCTTACTACGATGAATAGATTCAAATACCTTTCAGAAGTCAACATACGTGAGAGTGGAAGCAACTTTACGGCGGTGAGAATGTGACTGACGCCGAGATGCCATGTCAGGGCCAATAAAATCCTAATCGAGAAATTAGATTAAGTATCTGGATTTTGTTATTTACATGAAGATGATAGTCATGCCAGCCGTTATCATAGTATTGGAAACAGTCTCATTTTTGGATTGTATGCCTTCCAAGATTCGTCGAATGGTAAGAATCTGTCCTGATATTGATCTGTTGGTGCGGAAACCGCACTGGTTTTCTTTCAGTATTGACTCTTCAGCAGCATCGGGTTGTAGATCTTTGCCGCAATAGCTGTTAATGAAATACCACCATAGTTTTATTTGTGACTCCAAGGTTGGCCTTTTTTAGGAAACGGAAGCGGGCACCTCTCAGTCCATCGGCCTTGATTGTAAACGCTGTTACAATGTTCTAGTAGGACATGGTGGAATTCATCTAGCTTCCATACTTCAGCTGGTATATCTTCAAGTCTACAGGATTTTTCAATTTTGGATGCTTCTTAACAGCCTTCCCCAGATCATCTAAATATGCCCATCTTGATATTAAGCTCCTTTGTAGAGATAGTTCCTATCTCTTCTTCAGAGATCTGGGCTTGCTTGCCAAGTAAATCCTAGAAGTGTTGTAAACTACAATGTTAGCCGTTCCTCTTGACTTGAAAGCTTTCAGCTTGGATTTGTTACTGCTTTTTCTTCCACTTATTTCGTTTATAGTTTTCCAGGCAACATTGGATTTCGAAACGAAAGGCGCCCACATCCACCAGTGAATTGACATCACTGATCACCTAACGAGGGAGGGGATAGGGCATTAAGAGCCCACCTGAACAATTACCATAAAAATATTTATAGAAAAGGAACTGGGAAGCAACTTTATGCCGGTCAGAATCTGCCTGACACCTAGATACCAGATCAGGGCCAATAAAATCCTACTCGAGAAATTAGATTAAGTATCTGGATTTTATAATTCACATGAAAAAGATAGTCATGCCAGCCGTTATAGCAGCACTGGGAACAGTCTCGAAGAAAGTAGGAATCTACCGGAAGAACATGGAATTAAAGAATTGTAAACATGAAAAGAGAATATTAAGAAGGATGCAAGAATAAAAAGAAAACTTGCTCTTGCTTGGTCTTCAGTTTAAAGCCCCAGGTCTGGAGGTGGGAATATTTTCGAGGGGGGTGGTTGCCATTTCTGTTTGTTTGATAGTCAGATATCCGAATTTGAGACGAAGTACTAACTAGGTTACTCCACCATCAGCTGTATAATATTGGCACTACTGTTTTGCCATTTTATGAATTGGATCTGGACCGTGTAGCATTTTCCTGTAGGGTCACTCGATGTCATAATGTAGGGCGCAAATACGGATGCGTTCTCTGACAAAGGATCTAGATAGTTCTATAACTAAATTTGAACAGTTCATATTTTTTGACCTCGTCACTCCACTTTTCAAAGATTCCAGTTTTATTATTAATCATTTTACTCCCAAGCATGGCAATAAAGCCACTAAGCCGCAAAGGATTACTGAATAGGAAATAATACGAGAAATAAACATTATTAAGGAGAGAGAAGAATAAAAGAAGCACTCAAGAAGACAGACGATAACATTTGACATTTTATTTAAATTTTTAAAGATCAATGTTGACAGGAAAGCAAAAACAAATGTTTAGTGAGACAGAAGAAAATTTTAATATAGAACTTACGGTTACATCTCGTCATTTCAATAGTAAAATGGCGAGACCTAATTGCCAATTTAGTACTGTAAATAAATTTATAAAGTCGAGGTAGGAAATAGGAAAGCAAGGTTCATTTTGTGTAAAATGCAAGAATGTGGTACAAAGCCAAAATAGAGAGATCGCTGAAAGTTGGTCTCCAGTCTTTCTTATCTTGAACTTAGGTAGTAACAAACATTGATCGAAGCAAACTTGCATCAAAAGAACACTTCTTACTTACCATTTGTACTACAGTCACCACAAGGTCACAGAGTCTCTATGAAAAGAGGGAAGCGCATTAGGGCATTTACATTGACAATATTTATAGAAAGTTAGGGGCAATCTATATTACATCGGTGGGAAAGAAATTGAAGTTGAGATGCCAGGTCAGTACCTATAAAACTGCAGATTCTTTTTTGGATTTTATCAAGTATGTATAATACATAGCAGAAGAACCAAATCCGATGTGACAGCAATATATAATGCAATGGCAATAAAGGTTTAGGATTTTCGGGAGATAAAAATTGTCTAGCATGACAGTGAATCAACTTACCTAGCTGCAAACCTAGAAATGGATCCAATATAATATTTTCACTTCATGCCAGCGAAAAAAAAAAAACAAAAAAAAAAAAACTAGAAAAGGTAGGATTGGTTAACACTTTCTCTAGTTTTAAAATGGAATATCTGGAGCTTCCTTATCCTCTCTTTTCATCTTTGACAAAAAATTCGAAATGCATAGACACCACTGCCTAGACGTTAATTGCACTGGGATCGGTCGCGCCGAAAGTACCAGAGAAAAATGTGCCCCAGCCGTAGTAGAGACGGGACCTCTTTCCTACAGATGCCAAGTTAAAACAAACCTATCGCTACTCTATCAGTATTTCCTTGCGAAAGTATTTTGACGCGTTACATTCCTTCTCTGCACCAGTTCAGACCTTTGCAACTAAACCTCACCAGAGCCAAATTATCTACATTCCTTTGTATCCCATTGGTTAAAAGCACCTTTCATATAGACATCATCATGGGCAAACTGGCAATATGAGTAAAGTCGGAAACATGCTAAAGTTCATTCAATACAATGTCCAAGAGCCACTCAATGCAGAGTGTTATTAAAGATTGAGATATGAATGAAAGAGAAGGTGGCAGGAAGTGAAAATCACTAGTATATGCAGGATAGATAACAATTGACCTTAATTGACAATTGACGTGTGTGTGTGCGTGTGTCTCAGTGAGTGAACAAATCGTTATTTACCACTTTAAGCCGAGCACGCCAACATGTTCCTTACCTGATAAAACTGTGCTTGTGTTTGCTTCCTTTTTTTATAGAATGCCATGCATTGCTGTTGAACCGAAAGTTATCCGGGATTGGTCCATAAATTGCCAAGAGGAGCTGCAGTGTGTTGTCGTGAGAACGGAAAAAATTGTAGTTAACGGAAGGTGCATAAGTCAATAACCGATCAGTTTTGGCTGGGTCACAGAGGTGAGGGCTTGAAAGACCCGAAACCACTAATGAACCCCGGCTGGAAACATCACTGATGATGTATACTAAAGTATCCATTGATGTATTTTACGAAAGTAGATGATAAAATGTATTGCTTTATGTAATTTTACCATAAAAATGTATTTTTATAAATTTTTAGTGTTGCATTGATTGTCATTTGGCTACGAAAATGTATTGTTCGTCATTTTATTATATAAAAATGTACTGTTGATTTTTGTTTGTGAATTCAATATTTGTCCAGACCTTAACAGACGCAAGGTTTACATAAATGAATATTTGGTTTGTTAGTTGATTTTGCTTAGCGGCATATCAACACCTGTATCTAAATCTAAATATTTTGAACCATAGATAAAATGGATCGTTGGTCGCTCTACTATAAATACGTATTGTTAGTAATTTCACTATAGATATGTATTGTTTGAAATTGTTATAAATAACTATTGTTGGTAATGTTTTTTTTTTATATTATAAAAATGTATTACTGGTATTTGTACTATAAAAATATATTTTTATACTTTCATGTTGTTTTGTTTGGCGGGGGGGTTCACTATTTGCCGATAGCTAGGACCCTAACATGTTCTACCAATCCAATCCGGATAGATATGGAAATAACAGCAAATATGAGTTGAATCCACGCTTCTCAGAACCTCCAATCTTTCAATCACAAGCCTTGCTGCCGGATGTTCTTTATCGTCATACCCAGGATTATTCACTTTTCTGAATGTTTTTGTCCGTCATCATGACTGATTAAAGAAGAGATAGGATGCAGAGGAAACTTGCTAACACTTCGCCTCTAGTTAAATCATTATATATATATATATATATATATATATATATATATATATATATATATATATATATATATATATATATATATATATATATATATATATAAATATATAAAAAGAGAGAGAGAGAACAAGTTGCAAATTAAAAAAATAATAATGTTTTTTACAAAGGATTTTTATATAATGTCATCCACAGACAGACTGTTTCGCTGTATCAGAGCTCATCAGTGCGGCTAGACATACGGTTGTCTCTGGCTAGGATCGAAACCCGACTGAAGTGGTATCAGGCGGATATTCTACCACTAAGCTGTCGGCGCACGGTTGCGATGAAGGAGGATTTTTAGCGTATTTATTTTTGGAAACACGCCCAATGACCGAGAGTGACTCAGTTCGGCTTGCGAAGAGTCTCGCTATATAGCTATAATAGTCACTGTTTACAAACCCATACCTCAGTCCGAGAGTGCTCAACTGGAATTAAATTTAATTCAGGAGCTAATATAATGTCATCCACAGACGGACTGTTTCGCTGTATCACAGCTCATCAGTGCGGCTAGACATCCGGTTGCCTCTAGCTAGGATCGAAACCCGACTGAATTGGTATCAGGCGGATATTCTACCACTAAGCTGTCGGTTGGGATGAAGTTGGATTTTTAGCGTATTTATTTTTGGAAACACGCCCAGTGACCGAGAGTGACTCAATTCGGCTTGCGAAGAGTCTCGCTATATAGCTATAATAGTCACTGTTTACAAACCCATACCTCAGCCCGAGAGTGCTCAACTGGAATTAAATTTAATATATTTGATATTTCAGATTGACCTCGATCTTCTTCAGAAATAACTGAAGAAAGATTGAGGTCAATCTGAAATATCAAATATATATACAAATAAATACTTTCATAAAAAACATATATATACATATTAGGAAAGTATACGTGGCTTCTCATTATGCTATATATATATATATATATATATATATATATATATATATATATATATATATAATTTTAAGCATTTCCCCGGGAGTACAACTATCACACAAACGGTTACAGAAAGTGAGGGCAAGAGTAAAGAGAGGTATTTGAGGAAAGGATAAATAGAATGACGTGCATCATGATCAAGACATCAGAAGATGTCGATTGACGTTACATTTGCATATTTAAAGATTATTGCTATCAAAGAAGCGAGTAATCGGAAGCGAGTTCCACAGTCAGGAAGTGTGAGAGAAGAAGCTGTTGGAATAGAAGAAGCGGTTACATTTATCAGTTTCGATAGTGAAATTGGTAGTACCTAGATGTCAACCTAGTAGCACGCTTAAATTCATTTAGTTGGGATACTGATGAAAGTAGCTCGTCAGAGCAGATGCCATGAAAATATTTATAGAAAAGACAGAAGGAAGCCAGAGCATGTTTGTGAGAAAGTGACTGTAGACAGGATGCCAGATCAGGACGTTAAGATTTCTGGATTTTGTGTAGGATCTCGAGATGAACAGCGGGGGCACCGAACCATATATGACAAGAGTATTCAATGCAAGGACGGATGGTAGATTTTTAGATTTGAATGATGGACAGGGAGAAAACCTTCTGGCGTGACACAGAGAACCACCTTTCCTTGTGTTTGAGGAAGCTTTTGATTTAATGTAGCTGTTCCACCTTCAGGTCAGGGAAAAGCGTATGGTGAAAGACTTGTAAATCCGAGAAATGTTGAGATTATTTTATAAGTTGCAGAAATTTCACTGAAATAACCTGAATCGCCATATAAATTCTTGCAGTTCTGCCACAGAATAATGTTACTCTCAATTTCCTTGTAGGCTTATGTACGGACGGTTTATGGCAAATCAAAAAGCTGTGTAACAGATGTCGCGACTATTCCTTCAAAGCTGCACAGTATTAATGATATAAACCAAAAAGGGAATCGACTAAAATTAGAAAACTTGAGAAAAACGGAAGTAAAGAGAATTTTTCAAATTACGATCGGAAAACGAGTTTTCGTCTCTGAGTAATAAATCCGGAAGAAATGAAAAATGAGACGAAGAAATCGACATGGGGGGAAAAGGAAAGACATTATGTTATGGATGATATTGATGTTATTAATAATGGGATTCAATGAAATAAATTAATGACGGTGGGAAAAAAATTGGAAATGGGGGAAAGAAAAACAACGTATGAAAAACTTCAGGAGAAAAAAAAACAAAAAACGAAAGCAATTGTAGATGAAAACCAGGCTACCCGTCAATATGATTTGTTTAAAGAAAGCTGAAATATAAATAATTTCTTTACAAACAATTGGACAAAACAGCAAAGTGGGATCTCTTTGTGTCTGTCTATAAATGAAAATATTTTAATCAAAAGAAAGTATCTGACTAAAAATAAAATAAAAAAATTCTTATTGTATAAACAACTCGTATTTTAAAATCTTATTCACTTAAATCAGATTATCTTAAATCGTTATAGGCCGAACTAAATCCCCAACGCATCACTGACAGTTCAGGTTATAAAACATTGAAGTTGATTTCAACGTTCCATTGAAATGAAAGCTAATTTTATAATGATTCAGTTCAATATTCCAATTGGTTCGTGTCATTGGTCTGCTTTACAAGTTCAAGGTTAATGTTTTATTGAGTGTTTGAAGATATAATGGGAATAACATTTCCGGGATACTGATCTATAAATCAGATTAAATCTAAAATATTTTTAATATGCCAAAAAATAATTTTAAATTATAATCATCTGAAAATATATTTAAAATATGCCAATAACTTTTTAAAATATTTAAAATATTGATTATTTAAAGAAAGCTGAAATATACATAATTACGCTACATAGAACTGGATAAAACAGCAAAGCGGGATCTCTTTGTGTCTGTCTTTAACGTAAAAATATTTTAATTAAAAAATCGTCTGCTTGAAGAAAGTTAAAATAAAAATACTTACTGTATAAGCAACTCGTATATTAAAGTCTTATTCACTTCAAATATTTTTTTTAAAAATCAGATTACATTAAACATATTTTTTAAATATTTAAAATATTGTTTGTTTAAAGAAAGCTGAAATATAAATAATTACTCTCCAAACAACTGGTCGATCTCTTTGAGGGTCTTTAAATTTAAAAAAAAAAGTATTTTAATTAAAAAAAATTGTCTGTTTGAAGAAAGTTAAAATAATTATACTTACTGTATAAACAACTCGTAAATCATTATGCACCGGACAAACTCACAACACAAGCACGCGAGCATTCAGCAAACATAGGCAGTAAGTGATGGATGGAGGGATAGATAGATAGATATGAACAGAATGAAATAGATAAATATCAGAGATAGATAGATAGATAAATAGATAGATAGATAGATAGATAGATAGATATGAATAGAATGAAATAGATAATGATCAGAGATAGATAGATAGATAGCTAGCTAGCTAGCTAGATAGATAGATAAAAGCAGACTGTGATAGATAGATAGATAGATAGATAGATAGATAGATATGAACAGAATGAAATAGATAATGATCAGAGATAGATAGATAGATATGAACAGAATGAAATAGATAATGATCAGATATAGATAGATAGATAGATAGATATGAATAGAATGAAATAGATAATGATCAGAGATAGCTAGCTAGCTAGCTAGCTAGCTAGATAGATAGATAGATAAAAGCAGACTGTGATAGATAGATAGATAGATAGATAGATAGATAGATAGATAGATATGAACAGAATGAAATAGATAATGATCAGAGATAGATAGATAGATAGATAGATAGATATGGATAGAATGAAATAGATAATGATCAGAGATAGCTAGCTAGCTAGCTAGATAGATAGATAGATAGATAAAAGCAGACTGTGATAGATAGATAGATAGATAGATAGATAGATAGATAGATAGATAGATAGATATGAACAGAATGAAATAGATAATGATCAGAGATAGAGAGATAGATAGATGCAACAAACGTAGTTCCACTGGGAGGAAAATTGAATAATCAAACTATGTACAGTGTCAGTGCGTATTACCCTCGACCTAACTGGGTGGGGAGCTGATTTGTTACCCCGGTCAGTGCGTTGTGATTCACCCTATTTTACTGCCCATTTGATCCCCACCCTACATTTGTATACATTACAAATTAAACTAAGCCTAACTGACCATTAAAGGATAAAAGATTTTCGTGGATTTTAATGTAATACTGCGGTATTTTTCTTTTCGTCCAAGTCCGTGAATTTGTTTCGCTCATGAAAAGTCACAAAACAAAAGAAAATATATAAAATTCACTATTGGTCATCCATAATGTTGAATGCATAAAAATTATTCAACTTTATAACAATAAAAACCTTGAGGTGATGTTCAAAATTGACGCAAAAGATTATTGATTTTTTTAAAGATGGAGGAATGATCTATTATGACGTGTCTCTAATTTGTATTTAGATACATTGTATTTATTTTCAATTTGTTGAATTGTTCACATATATTGCATAAAATCCAATATTTTAGATAATAATTTTCATATATTATAAATACTACTTTATGAAAATTGAGATGTAATACGGTGAGGTGGGGGGCGTATCATAGATGGTGGGAGACATGAGACTCTTGCACTTGATATATATATATGTATATATAATATAAATTAAACATATATAAATTAATTAAACATATATATATATATATATATATATATATATATATATATATATATATATATATATATATGTGTGTGTGTGTGTGTGTGGGTGTATAGGATCATTAAAAGCAGCAGACAAGATACTGCGATTAAACGCTTTATTTATTATTTCTTGTATTCGAACAAATGTTTTATTCTATGTACGCAATAAATTTTTGAAAAAATATTACCAGCTTTACATTTAACTCTCGACAATATATATATATATATATATATATATATATATATATATATATATATATGGGTGTGTGTATGTATGTATGTATATATAAATGCATCAATGAAATTTGACCTACAAACTGATTTTTTTTACAAAGAATACATATTCTATTCATACAAAACTATCCTGGAACTTTTGTCGACATTAAATACTTCATTGATGTGTTGATATAGCGGAAAACAAAATAAAGCAATTAGCCAAACAATCGATGGCGAAAAGTTTTAAATGTTTTATTCTTTTTAAACATATGGGATTAGGGAAAATAATGCAATATTTATTGAAACAAAGCAAGTTCAGTTGACCATTCATGACAATTCCAGAAACTATAAACAATTTTTTTGTTATCCTCTGGCAGCTGCAATGATGGAGAAAGCATTACCTCGAACCATGGCCATTGAGACACGCTGCAAGAGCCACTCCATTTCACGAGGCTCGTCCCTTAATCGAGACGCAATCGCGCCAATCCTCCGAAGGAACGCCATCGAACGAGGGCCAATAACCCCTAAAGTCTCCACTGCCACAGGAGTAAAAAAAAAAAAAAGAAAAATCTATCAGCAAGAGAAGAATATTTAACTATTTTTTTCATTTCTGCGTCCCGGGCAACGGACCCCGGCTCAACCGCGGACTTGATCAAATTACCGGCCGAAAATATACCCTCACAGGTCGCATCCCAAATCAACGACTTACCCATTTTAAAAGGAATTGATTAAGATTTAATTGAAAAATTATGTTATCATGGATTTGTAAGAATACTTGGCATCAGCAAGAGACAGCAGGGGTCTCTGGGGAATATAACGAGGAAGAAGGGCTTGGAAAATCTGATACTCACAAGACAGATAATGGACAAGACGGACAAAGGAAGACAATACATAACATATTTCATCAGCTTGAGTAAATGGTTAGCCTAGTAGAAATAATAGAATAACAAAGATTATTAAGAACTACAAGGAACATCATGTTGCGGAGAGCCATGATCGCCCACGTCCTGCAGGCACCCGGCACATTGAAGAAGAAGAATGAGCTTGAAAATATGGATTGTAGAAGAGTGCTTAAGCAAAAGAACAGAATGATAAACTTTATTAAGAGCTAAAAGGTACTGGAAGTTGTGGAGAGCCATAAATGTCAACGGTACATAGAAGAAGAATGAGCATAACTAAATGGATGGTGGAACTGGACTTTAGCGAATGAACAGAAAAACAAATTATATTTACGATTGTGTCGACAGGATTAGGTACCTACCGGTGAATAAACAAATTAATCAAAGCCTGACCATGGCGACAATGAGCGTGTTCAGAAACAAAATAAAAAGTTAACACTTGAGGGATAGAAAAATAAATTATCACAAACTATTCAGACCAAATCACAGTTGCGAAATTCTAGCAAAAAGAGCGTGTATAACAATAGAGAGGAAAATAGACGAAAAAAAATAAGGTAGAGAGCAAGACGAAATTAAAAACAAATATACTACAAAAAACAACAAAAAACAAAACAGAATGAGCTAACCGGTTATCGCTCTAGTACTCGATCTAGGAAGGTAATCTTTTGTCAGCTATGCACAAAACAGATATAGGTAAGCATGGATAAACGTGCTCCCATTAAGACGTAGTGTCAAAAGAACGGTTTTCTCATGACACTGCTTTTATTTTAAATACCTTCACTGTTTGGTAATGTTTATTGTTTCAAAAAGCGATGATTAAAATTTTAATAATCCCTAAAGATATGATGAAAGTGAATTTATGCCTTTTTATTGTTCTTGCGAATTTACAAGAAAATATTAAACACTATTTGTTTATTAAATTGTTTATTTACAAGAATTATTTTGGTATAAGATGACAATTGGAAAAAAAATCTTAGTTATTTGCCGACGCGTTTCATCTTCCGACATTTTCAAGGCAAAAATGAAATCGAAATGTTTTTGTAGTTATAGCTACATTACAAAATCCAAATTTAAAAAAAAGAGGGACGCTTCTGCGTAAAACTCTTTCTGGTTAATGTAAATATCCTTTATACTAAGAGTTATATTTTTCTTTTCATGCCGACAATATAGTTAAATTCCCAGATCATTATAGTATAGAGGAAATTTATATTAACCAGAAAAAGGTTTGTGCAGAAGCGTCTCTCTTTTTTAAATTTGGATTTTCTAATGTAATTATAACAACAAAAACATTTCGATTTCATTTTTGCATTGAAAAAGTCGGAAGACGAACACGTTGGCAAAAAACTAATATTTTTTTTCCAATTTTCATCTTATACCAATTTATCTTGTCCACAGAATTGATCTGGGAATTTAGCTATAAGAATTATTTTATATTATATAAACAAATCATTTAAATCTAATACAGTGCAATATTTATCATTTACCATTTTTTAATTCTTAAATTAATAAACATTTACCATATTATCAAAAACGTGAGCGAACTACGAGGAAATCCGTATTATTTATAATTTATAAAGTTTGAATCAATTACCAATTTCAACCATTCAACTGAATAACATAGTAAACATTAAGGGTAAATAAACAATAAAAAAGTAAAGTATATTAGTTTGCTGCCAAAAAAATACCAAGTGAGAAAAAAGGTAATGTTTTCTAAAGGAGATATCTACTTCTTTATGTGCCGTGTCCCTTAATGATGTTGGCGAGCATTGACCTCCACAACTTCCTCTGTCATATCACTTAAAATAAAATTGGACTTTTTTCTGTTTATCCTAAGCGCTGTTCTGCCATCTATTTACTCAAGCCCATCAATTATGTTATGCACTGCTTTTCTCGTTCCCTCAATCTGTCTTGTGAGTATCAGATTTTCCAAGCCCTCCTTTTCTTGTTACGTGCCCCAGAAATTTCAACTGCCTCTTCATGATGTTATGTTACGCGCTGCTTTCCTCTGTCCCTATTTTCCTCAATCTGTCCTGTGAGTATCAGATTTTCCAAGCCCTCTTTCCTCATTACATTCCCCAGAAAATTCAACAACTCCTTACTGATGTTAAATATGGTACGCGTTGCTTTCCTCTGTCCCTATTTCCCTGAATCTGTCCTCTGAGTGTCAGATTTTCCAAGCCCTCCTTTCTCATTACATGCACCAGAAATTTCAACCACATTTTCTTGATGTTAAATATGTTACGCGCTGTCTTCCTCTCTTACTATTTCCCAGAATCACTCCTGTGAGTATCAGATTTTCCTAGCCCTCTTTTCTCGTTATGTGCCCTAGAAATTTCAACTGCCTCTTCCTGATGTTAAATATGTTACACGCTGCTTTCCTCTGTCACTCTTTCCCTCAATCTGTCCTGTGAGTATCAGATTTTCCAAGCCCTCCTTTCTCATTACGTTCTCCAGAAATTTCAACTGCCTTTTCCTGATATTAAGTATAAGTTTCCTTTTCTTTTCATATTTTGTCTAAAACTCGTCGTTACTCACATGTTCGGACCTTTATTTCCTCAGCATCCTTCTGTAGATCCACATTTTTGTTGCTCTCAAGTCTCTTCGTCAACTTTGAGGAGGTTGCCCGGGATTCGCTGTGCTATAGAAGAAGACAAATGTCCCGTAAAGCTTTAGAACTCTTATATTAGTCGTTTTTTTCTCAGTTTTTGCATCGTTTAAGGTAATGATTAAGCAAATGTCGGGTGATTTTTATTTATTTATCGTTTTTGTATAAGCAAAGTAGATTTATTTCCTGAAACTTTGTCGCACACTTCCCTAGCTTTGGTCCCCACCCCGGAAAAGAAACTGCAAAATTTCGTACAGAAGGTAGCAAGAGAGAGCAAGAAGAAGGGACTGACCATAAACTAGAAGACAGGATACATGGTCATCAGTCAAAGGATGAGACCAAAATGCGATTTGCAGGTCGGGAACACTAAAAACAAGCCTGTACGGAAGTTTAAATACCTGAGAAGTGTTCTGACTGACGACGGTAGGTGCCATGCTGAGATCCGATGACGGATTGGGATGGCCAAGGACGCATTCCAAAAGCTGGGCAGAGTACTGAGAGACAGGAGGATTTCTTTGGTAACAAAGAAAAGAGAACTGAGCTGCTACTTGACATCTGACCTCCTATGCGACAGCGAATTTTGGACGGTCTCCTCAAGATGAAGAAGAGACCCAAGGCGGCGGAGAGGTGGGTCTACAGAAAGATGCTAAACTTATCATGGACCCAGCATGTGAGGTTTTGGAGAAGATGCAAGAAGCTTATACTTAACATCAGGAAGGGGTAGCTGAAATTTCTGGGAAACGTAATGAGAAAGGAAGGCCTGGAGAATCTGATACTCACAGGTGGGATAGAGGGGAAAATAGCCAAGGGAAAGCAGCGCATGATATACTTTACGGGCTTAAGCAACTGGATGACAGAACGTGATCTGGGGAGATGACAGGGGGATGAAACGTATTGAAAGCTACGAGGGATAGAGGGAAGTGGAGAGCCATGATCGCCTACGTCCTGAAAGGACACGGTACATAAAAAGAAAGAAAAGTTATGTCATATTTCTAGCTAATTTGGCATCTAATATTTTTAAAAGGTGTATTATAACTCAACATCGGTTGAATGAAGGGATACTTCCACAAAACTGAATACTTCATACGCTGTTAGTCGTCGAATTTATTCTAAGAAGCGCTAAAACTTACTTATTTTGGAAACACTTTGCGAACCACTATTGATGGCGTCGCTGATCGTACTTAGTGCAGACCTCATCTTGAGAATAATATGACATATGTCTACCTTACTCTAGTATATAATATGACATATGTCTACCTTACTCTAGTATAAAACAGACATATATCTGTTAAATCAATGTTATTTTTGCCCTGTAAGACTTATATACAATATTAAATTATCTTACAAGTGTTGGAATGTTGTTAAATTAATCTAATATCTAGCCGACCGAAACTTTAGAAATGACAATTGATATATTCAACAAACATCGTTTTTTTTATTAAATTTCATGACCCTTCAGCAGTTAGTCGGTCATGGCTCTCCACATTTTCTAATGGTTTTCTATTTGGTTATCAGAAATGTTTAACTCAGAATAATCCTTTTTTGACTGACTGCCATTCAAGTGGCAAATCTGCTCATCTATTTAATTCATTGACCGTGGACAAGAAATGGACTTTTCCATGATCAGTTGTGAGATACGAACATTTGCAGACGAAGACGGAATTTGAACTCTCTTCACCGGATAATATTAAATTATTGAGGAAACTATTTGAAGACTTCTGCATTGCCTTCTCCAAGATTTTCTATTCAAAATTTTCATTCTCCTAGACTGGTTTCTGTCCAAGGCTAATGTTATGGTCCGGTTCCTTGTACCACGATGATAGTCCAAGGTAGAACCAATAAAAAACTCGAATACGGATATGGGATAACACGATATATTACAAACAGGAATATATACAGAGAAGAAGAAAAGTGTTAGTACGAACAATCAGATTTAGTAGCAATTGTTTGAACACGACTCTGTTCGGTCTGACTCCACTGACTCGCTCGTTCTGACTGACAGACTCCTGACGAACTTCACTCCAGACTTCAGTCTGAACTCTAGACTTCAGACGGAATAGTATTTAGTCACCCCCCCACCCACGAGGGCATCATGTGGCACAAGGCCGGTTTAACGTGGGATCTCCGAGACCGTGGGCTCGGCCAAAAATATGCCCTTTGAAACCGTATAAACGGGTTCAGGGTCGGTTTACCTCTCCGAAAGAGACTCCGTCCTTCGGCGTAGCCTCGTTCTGGTTCCTCCCCACCCGAAGGTAGAGTTTTCAACCGATCAGCCGATCTGCCGGTCGCCCGACTTCGGACTGAACGGTATTTAGTCACCCCCCCACGAGGGCATCATGCGGCACAAGGCCGGTTTAACGTGGGGTTTCCGAACCCGTAGTCTCGGGTAAAAATATGCCCTTTGAACCCGGATAAACAGGTTCAGGGTCGGTCTACCACCCCGAAAGAGACTCCGCCCTTCGGCGTAGCCTCCTTCGGTTTCCTCCCCGCCCTAAGGCAGAGAGTTCAACCGATCAGCCGATCAGCCGGTCGCCCGACTTCGGACTGAACTCCCTGCTTCCTCTTGAGGCGCAGTATTTATTACGTATGGAATAGTCCATTATGTTATTATGGGTAAGGTCCCATAACAGCTAATAAGCTGAGTTTACCAAGCTATTTAACCAATAGATACAGATAATGTGTAACATATTGATATTGTAGCTGCTAACGGAGGGGGAAATAGAATAGCCGACCAAAGTTCAATTTCTGGTCTAGTAAGTTTTACTCACTTTTGTACAAATATCCTTACAGACTCTCTTTTCCCCGCCTTGCTATGAGTTAAATAGCAGAGTATACAGGATCAACCAATCTAAGAGAATAAATACCTTTGAGAAAGTTACATACAAGCATTCTATATCAAAAGTATCGGGAGCATTGCTATGGTAACGGGGATGAAGTACGTAGAATGAAGTTGCTTGGCATAGATTGACTTTGAACCTTGAACATATGCATAGTAATGTTCTCAATAACTTCCTTTGTTTATGACAGTGTTTGGAAGGAAAGTGTGTAGAATGTCGTAATCTCACAACATCACAGAGGTCACATTAGTGACCATGGCTTTTACAGCAGGCCATTAACAACATCACCAGATCAGACAATCATCATATATTCCTTGACACTTTTTATTCTACAAAAATCAAATCACACTTTAAAGAAAAAAAATTTCAAGACAATACCAAGTGTCAGCTGTTCCTTATTCCCCCAAAAAAGAGATCTAGGAATGCTTCCATCAATGGAAACACGCTGGATAAAGTGTGTGGCTTCAGAAAAGGACTACTTTGAAGGAGATTCTTTCCCGAATTTTATGTACTATAATTTTCGTTTGATATCACAGTCCCGATTTTTTTAAAAGACCTCTTATATCCCTCAGAAGCGCGTGGCAATGCACAGATAATAAAGAAAACAAATTTTAATCATTTTACCTCAGGCAAGGCAATAAAGTCACTCGGATGCATTAGGTAACTAATTGTTAGAGAATATGAGAAAAAAACTACTATTAATGAGAAAGGACAATAAAAGAACTGGCAATAAGAAGACAGAAGATAACGATTGACATTGCATTTAAATTATTGAAGATCAAAGGCAATAACGCCACTAGGATGCAAGGGGTTACTGAGTTTTAGAGAATATGAGAAGAAAACTACTGTTAATGAGAGAGGACAATAAAAGAACTGGAATTAAGAAGACAGAAGATAACGATTGATATTGCATTTACATTTTGAAGATCAAAGGCAATAAAGCCACTAGGATGCAAGGGGTTACTGAGTGTTAGAGAATATGAGAAAAAACTACTATTAATGAGAGAGGCCACTAAAAGAGCAAGAATTAGAAAAAACAGAAGATAACGATTAACATTGAATTTAATTGTTTGTAGAGCAAAGTTGACGAGGAAGGAACAAAACGGAAGATAGTTTCACAAGCGAGAAGTGCGATAGAAGGAACTGTTATCAGAGAACATACAGTTACATTTAGCCATAACAACTGTAAATTGATGTGACCTTGCTGTCAACCTAGTAATGGGCTTTAGTCAATAAATTATTAGTACCACAGAGGAAATAATATTTATTTATAAAACTAGCAGTATGGGCTGGCGTTTCCCGTGCTTGATTCAAAAATCGTACGACTCATACAGCAATCGCTATCACTTGACTTAAAATATTCTTGCCCTTCCTTGCCTTTAAAGGAGTGCCCTTTGCCGTTCTGATGTTGCTACATGCCTTACTTCTTGCCTATCTCCCACTTCAAATCTTTTCTAAGCTCTATACTAAACATTAAATCTGTTACGAAATAAGAACTAAACAAAATGAACACAAAACCATCAGCTTTAAAAAAGGACTCGTAACTAGAAAAACGGAATGAAAAAAGAATGTTAACAACAAATACTTTTTCATACCCAAGCCAGTTCTGCGGAATCAGAATCAACGTTGAGTTTAAGTAAGCGAATGAGCCAATTGGAGTAAAGTGCTATGCAGATTTAAATTTTTCCCACTTGTGACGAATGCAGCTATCGATTTTTTTTTTTTTTTGCATGCTAGCATGCTAGTTAATATTCGTGTCAGTCAGCTGTTGGCTCTCACGCTGGCCAATAGAATCTTCCTGTCTATTCGTGGCAGCGAACTATCGGCTCTCACTCTGGCCAGTAGAAAATGGCCGCAAACTAAATGAAAACTGGTATAGAAGCATGAAAAAATCGATTATTTCCACTATCGATGGGAGTTGGGAAATGCAAAGTCGGTCTTGGCTTTCCCACTAACTTGGAGCATGTGCATGTAAATGTTGGTGCAAATCCGTTGAAATTGCGGCCGTGCATTCGTTACACACACACACACACACACACACACACACACACACACACACACATCCTGCCTTTTATAGATAGAGATGTCCATCACCATCGACGGGGTTATGTTTATCCCAAATCAGGTGTAGATATTCCGGACGAAGCGAGAATTGAGTTGGATGAGGATTTCTGAGCAAAACATTCAGCCTTATCACCTGTGAAAGTTAGGACTTCGAATTAATTGAATAAAGGAGAGATTGTATATTTGTTGTTGTTCAGCACTGTCCGTCATTAATAAATCCTGATAAAACTTTTAGCTGTCTTAGTAAGGAGGTCCTTCGCTTTTCGCATTGTACGCTGTTCTACGATTTGTGCATTCGTTGCACACACTCACACATCCTGCCTTTTATAAATATATATTTATAAAATACAAAAATGTAGCACAAGGCCAAAAGGAGGGATAGGAGGGAAAGCTGGGTTTAAGTCTATCTTATCTTAACCTTAGCTAACCACAATTACTGACCCAAATACACCACAGTATACCTTACGCCAAAACAGCACATTCTTACGTACAATTCTTACTACAGTCATCATAATAGGTCAATGTCATTATGAGAGGTCGTAACTAGTTCCCATATGTATAATTTGACTGAGGGGAGGATAAATATATCAACTTTAAAGATGAAATATCAAAGAATATTTCTAAGGATAACAATGTTATATAAAGAAAGGAAACAAAATAGTGTTAGTTGTAAAAAACAAATAATAAAACACAATCCTTAATTGAGGCAGAAATATCAGTGAGTGGGGCGTTATTAATGCGGTAGATTAAGTAAAGCAGATATTTGACCAAGCACTCGCACAAACACAATAGCGAATAAGGGCATACCCCAAAAGTCAAAGGGCGTCCTGCATTCACAAAAGAACTGACATTTCTGGTCACCTAAATGCAGAGGGGAGGGTAAATAAACTAAAGAAACTCGTGACAAAATTAAAAGAGGGCCGTAGAGGAAAGTTTATCAGAACAATTACTATAAAAGTATTTATAGAAAAGACACAGGGAAGGTACGTCAAGACAGTGGGTAAGTGACTGAAGCAGAGAGGACAGGTCAGGGCTGATAAAATTGCAGATTTTTCGTTAGATTTTATCAAGAATTTCTAAATATATAGCAGAAGTACGAGACCAGATGCGGTAGCAATATTCAAAGCCAGGATGAATTGTAGACTTATAAACATGTAAGATAAATTCTTCTTTGGATTTTATCAAGAATCTCTGAGCATATAAAAGGAACACCAGACCACATGTGGAAGCAATAGTCTAAGCTTTAAATATTGCTGCCACATCTGGTTTGGTGCTTCTGGCAGCAATATTCAAAGCAAGGATTAATGACTTATAAGAGTTATAGACTTGTAAGATATATTTTGCCCAGAATAAATTGTTTTGCACGACATGGCACACCAACTTTCTTTGTTGCGGTCATAGTAATTGATTCAATATACACTTCCCACTTTGTTTCAGGCGAAAATGTTAGTTTGAAATGTGCAATGGCTCACTCTCCTAGAGGTTAGCATCAGCCATACTGATGGAAGGTAAAACAGAGGTTCTCTGATACGATTAAAAGAGAAATATGAAAGAAATGTGGAAAAAAGATTCAGATTTTTTTCATAACGTTCAATAATACGAAGTGAACGCAACAGCCTAGGCTGGGATTTGAACCCGGGTCGCTGTTTTTCCTTTCAGTGCCGATAAACCGTCATCTGGATCGGATAAAATAGATAAACAAAAAGAAATTGCATAATACTAGGATTGACTTTTGTTTTTCCTCTTTCAACGTCTGCAAGTCAATTCCACGAATTTTGAATGTTTTTAATTCCCGCTGATATCCGTAAGCTATGTCAATGTGATTAAAAGCGATATTTGAATGAAGGCAATTAAAACATTCGCAATACCAACAAACGACAAAAGCTGAACATTTTATTCGAAAACTTTTCTTCCATGTCATTAAATGGAAAAGACATCAAAAACTTTTTCGTAAGGAGATGAATACATGAAGAATGTTCGTTTTTTAAGTGGCAAGGATGAAGATGAACGTCTGCGTATATAAATTGCGCGGACATTCGTAAATTCTGTAAAATTGTCAAATTAGCAAAAAACATTTTTTTACATTTAGAGGAGTAAGAATTCTTCGATAGATTGAATGATAGCAATTTTAAGAGTGAAAAGCTTTTGATGTTTTTATTCACTTTCATCCAAAAAAAAAAATATATATATATATTAATATATACTGATACTGTTTAAATAAAAGAAAATTTTTAAACTGAAAGACTAGTTATCTATTTTGAGTAATTTTTTGTTTTCGCGTCTTCGTGTGAATTAAGATACACAAGTTTAAATACGATCAGGTATTTTGAAAGATAAATATAAAAAATAATTATTTAATATATACAGTTGAAAAGCGAAATTGTCCAAAAGTTAGATTAAGGTTTGAATGGTTGTATCTTAGAAATGATTAAAGATATCTTACTAGAATTCTCCGAGGTTTTTTTTATAACACTATTGGACTCTACTTTGATCAAAAGAATCTGGAAGTACTCTTAACTCAAGAATCGTGATTAAATCAATCATAAACGAAATTGACATATTTCATCATTAATTAATCATAGCTAAAAATCGGAAGCTCATGAAGGATTGAAATAAAGTTCATATATATATATATATATATATATATATATATATATATATATATATATATATATATATATATATATATTATTCCAAGATCATTTTCAAACTTATTCAATGTGATCTTCGCCCTCTCAAACCTTCTAAACTTCTGTCCTGGAGTAAAAAGGTGCCTCACAATTTTCACGTACGATTTCATTTTCAAATCTTTTGTTTCACTGCTCTTTGGGATGTCATAAGTGAAACACCATTCTCACATGCCCAGCATCTTATGGATTGAGTTGGATTTTTTTTAATTAATCTCTTTATTTCGAAGTTAAAATCATGATCCCTCTTTTTGTTGTGACCTCCTGATACAGTTTTGGTCTATACTGTTGCAGCTTTCGAAACTTATTCTCCGTTCTCTTGATAGTTCGTGGATGGATTTTGAAGATGTAAGCCAGAGTATAAATGTTAGTACCATTATTGAAGGCCCGAATGATCTTTTTCCTTGCACCATTGCTCTGTTGGGAAGATATAGTTGGCCTGACACAAAACGATTTTAACCTGTTCTCTTACTAACTGATTAACTCAAAGGTTTTTCAGTGATTCTTACGATAAATGGTGTCAAGATGGCTAAAACGTCTTATTTGAAAACCTAGAAAAAGAAACTGAATTAGTTTAGTGGCTTTTTAGATATTAAATATTTTGTGGGATGGACAATTATCCCAAGCTATATATATATATATATATATATATATATATATATATATATATAGTCTTAAGATGTGCTATATTTATGGGATAAAGTGCTCAATATCAGAGATAGAGCGTGTGTAAATATAAAAGTGAACATAGAAGTCAACACTTAGAGGCGACAGTCTGTTTCATGCTAGATGCAATCCTCAGGCCACAGGATTGTATCAAGCATGAAATAGACTGTCGCCTGTGCTGATTTCTATGTTCACTTATATATATATATATATATATATATATATATATATATATATATATATATATATATATATATATATATATATATATATGGAATAAAGTGCTCAATATTAGAGATATAGAGTATGTAAATATAAAATGAACATTGAAGTCAAAACTCAGAGGTGACAGACTGTTTTATGGTAAGCGCAATCATCGGGCTACTGCAAGATATACGAAGATCTGGTAAAAGTTTTTGTATGACGCGTTTTGTTCTTTAGGATTTCATTGGACGAATTATCCTTAAGTCGGTGTCTCTACACATGCGCACTAACAAGAGACGCTGGAAATTTTAAATTATTTTTTTCATATGTTTTCGGTATATAATTTATCACTATAATGTCCAAATGTTTGGCCCCTAAACAATTTTAGTGGAGCAGGAATATATTGATCTACTGGCTTAACATTATACACAATTTTTTTTTCTCTGGGATTTCATGTCAAAAGTAAGGATATATGTGTCAGTTATAATCTTTTCCCCTTTTCTTTCAATGGAGATTATATGGTAATCGCTGACCACTTGCCTTATTAAGGGAGATGTAATTTCCTCAGGTCTGGCCAGAAACAACAGCTTACTTTTACTGAATCCCTTAAAAAGATTCAGTCTTGCATGATGGAAGGTTTTAATTTTGATATTATGAAAAGTTTTCATCTTTATTATATTTAATGCGTGTTTCCTATGTTTCAACTCAAACAGCCATCTGACAACTTAAGAATGTTTTAGGATTACTTTTACTGGGCCTCTTGAATCAATATGCTAACCAAAGGAAAAGGCAGTTGGGGAGATTTGTATCCACTCTGTCATGTGTCCTTAAACATGGCATGTGTAACTAGAACAGTGTAGTAAAGGGTACAGTCCGACATGCTAACCACCTGAAGATAGACGCAGCGTACAACAGCCGAAACGTTGTAATAAATATGGCGACAAAGATGAGGACAGTAGTCCGAATAATGTAAATAGTGTACATAATACCTCATCTCAGAAATGTAGACAGATACTGAAAGGCCGAAACGTTGTAATAAATATGGCGATAAAGATGAGGACAATAGTCCGAATAATGTAAATAGTGTACATAATACCTCATCTTAGAAATATAGACAAATACTGAAAGGCCAAAACGTTGTGATAAATATGGCAACAAAGATAAGGACAATAGTCCGAATAATGTAAATAGTGTACATAATACCTCATCTCAGAAATATAGACAGATACTGAAAGGCCAAAACGTTGTAATAAATATAGCGACAAAGATGTGAACAATAGTCTGAATAATTTAAATAGTGTACATAATACCACATCTGAGAAATATAGACAGATACTGAAGGGCCGAAACGTTGTAATAAATAGGGTACATAATACACATGATATTCATATATTAGTATCGTATTATGAAAATGCAAACATAGCGAATATGCATCTTTTCCATTGTTTACGTTTATAAGATAAGTTTAAGTTTAGCTATTTCTCGTTCAGTTTTTTATGGCTGTATAGTTTTATTAACGATTTTTTATCATTCTCTTTTACTTTTTAAACTTATTTAACTATAAGATGGGATAAATATACAGAGCAAAAGAGGTTACTTTATTGTAATTTCGGCTCTCAAAAAAGAACTCGCATGATAAACGAGGTACATGATAAAATCATTTTTCATAAGTGAACATTTATATACGGAATTTGGTCTTGCTCAATTCCTGCTTAAAAGAATGTCAAAAATATTCTATACCTTACCTGGAGATTTTGAGTCCATAGATTTCAGCATGCTAAGATTATAGGTAAATCCGGCACTATTGGAGATTGATAAAATAATTTACATTATTCGGACTATTGTCCTCACCTTTGTCACCATATTTATTACAGCGTTTCGGCCGTTGTACGCTCCGGGCTTCTTCAGGTGTTTGGAATGACGAACTGAACCCTTTATTTCGATCACTGGGGTAGTTTGTTCTAGTTCCACGTGTCATGTTTAATTTGATTTCAGTTATCAATTAATTCCCCTCTGCAAGTTCTCCACTGCCTTAACCGGGTATTGAACTCACACTGGGTCTTGTAACTGGGTCTAACTAACGCCTTTATCCTTGAGGACATCTGTGTATGAATTTCTGGGTATTATAAACCTAATGTCTTCAGCAAACTTTTTTTAACAGTGCTCATATTGCAATTTTTGCTGTTATCATTGAATGTTTTTACCAGGGCTCATATTGCTTTTTTTTTTTTTGTCTTTATCGCTTTTCTCTGACACTCCTTATTACTGGTTCCCATCTTGTATCCATTTCTATTCAGTAACATATAGATGCAAAATGGTGTCTGGTGCAAAGTGAAAAACAAGATCGATTTATAAATAGTTTTTAATTTTATTTTCTTATCGGCTAATGATGGATTTTCTTATTTACACTAGTTCCAAACACATTGTCTGAAAAATAAGAGAATTAAATACGAAAAGAGAAATCAAGATTCTTGATTTAAGTAACACCGTCGTCCTCTGGGATTCCGTCGGCTCGTTTTCAATAAACGATCGGTTTCGATTAAACGCATTTTTGCTTTCACGTATTGTGGGTTTCAATCTCAACGAATCTCTCTGGAGCCTTATGTGAAAAAAAATACACATAAAAGATAGCAAACACGAACCTTTTTAAAGTAAAATGTAATGCCAGTTAAAAAGAAAAAAAAATTCTGGCTTTTCTTTTTAATCGAATTTTCATTCTCTCGTGTAAAAAACTTCTCTTTTGTTTCTGTAAAAAAAATATGTGGAAATTCTTTTACACTTACAAACAATATCTATTAATTTCTTCATTTAGTATCTGAGCAAGAATAAAAATGAATACAATATGGGAACCAGTAACAAGGGGTGCAAGAGAAAAGCGATAATAACAACAAAAAATGCAATATGAGCTCTGGAAAAAAATTGAAGTGATATCAGTAAAAATTGCAATGTGAGCACTGGTAAAAAAATGAGGCTGAAAACATTAGGTTAATAATAAACATAAATTTATATACAGATGTCCTCAAGGACACAAAGCAGAGTTGATAAAGTTAGATCAAGTGACAGGACCCAAAGAGTGAGAGTTCAATATCTGGTTAAGGCGGTGGAGAAATTTGAGAGGGGAATCAACAGGAGATAACAGACATCCATTAGACATGGCACGTGGAACTAGAAGAGTCTACATCAGTGAGCGAAATAAAAGGTTCAGTACGACATTGCAAACACCTGAAGAAGGCCGGAGCGTAAAACGTCCGAAAATGTCTATATTTCTGAGATGAAGTATTATGTACATTATTTACATTATTCTGACTATTATCCTGATCTTTGTCACCATATTCATTACAACGTTTCGGCCATTGTACGCTCCTAGTCTTCTTCAAGTGTTTAGAATGTCGAACTGAAACATTTATTTCGCTGACTAGGGTAGACTGTTCTAGTTCCGCGTGCCATGTTTGATGGATGTGAGTTATCAGTTATCTCCTGTTAATTTCCGAAACGGCTGAAACGTTATAATGAATATGGCGACAAAGATGAGGACAATAGTCCGAATAATGTAAATAGTGTACAGAATACTTCATATCAGAAATATAGACAGATACTAAAAAGCCGAAGCGTTGTAATAAATATGGCGACAAAAAAGAAAACAATAATCCGAATAATGTAAATAGTGTAAATAATACCTCATCTCAGAAATATAGACAAATACTGAAATGTCGAAAATTTGCAATAAACATGTCGACAAAGATGACGACAATAGTCCGAATAATGTAAATAGTGTACATAATACCTCATCTCAGAAATATTAACAGATACTGAAAGGTCGAAACGTTGCAATAAACATGGCGACAATGATGAGGACAATATTCCGAATAATGTAAATAGTGTACATAATACCTCATCTCAGAAATATAGACAGATACTTAAAGGCCGAAACGTTGCAATAAACATGGCGACAAAGATGAGGACAATAGTCCGAATGATGTAAATAGTGTACATAATACCTCATCCGAGAATTATAGACAAATACTGAAAAGCCGAAAATTTGCAATAAACATGTCGACAAAGATGTGGACAATAGTCCGAATAATGTAAATAGTGTACATAATACCTCATCTCAGAAATATAAACAGATACTGAAAGGTCGAAACGTTGTAATAAATATGGCAACAAAATGAGGACAATAGTCCCAATAATGTAAATAGTTTACATAATACCTCATCTCAGAAATATAGACAGATACTGAAAGGCCGAAACGTTGGAATAAACATGGCGACAAAGATGAGGACAATAGTCTGAATAATGTAAATAGTGTACATAATACCTCATCTCAGAAATATAGACAGATACTGAAAGACCGAAACGTTGCAATATACACGGCGACAAAGATGAGGACAATAGTCCGAATAATGTAAATAGTTTACATAATACCTCATCTCAGAAATATAGACAGATACTTAAATGCCGAAACGTTGCAATAAACATGGCGACAAAGATGAGGACAATAGTCCGAATAATGTAAATAATGTAGATAATACCTCATCCCAGAAATATAGACAGATACTAAAGGGCCGTAATGTTGTAATAAATATGGCGACAAAGATGAGGACAATAGTCTGAATGTTGTAAATAGTGTACATAATACCTCATCTCAGAAATATAGACAGATACTGAAAGGCCGAAACGTTTCAATAAATATGGCGACAAAGATGACGACAATCGTCCGAATAATGTAAATAGTGAACATAATACCTCATCTCAGAAATATTGATAGATACTGAAAGGCCGAAACTTTAAAATAAACATGGCGACAAAAATGAGGACAATAATCTGAATAATGTAAATAGTGTACATAATACCTCATCTCAGAAATATTGACGGATACTTAAAGGCCGAAACGTTGCAATAAACATGGCGACAAAGATGAGGACAATAGTCCGAATGATGTAAATAGTGTACATAATACCTCATCTCAGAAATATAGACAGATACTGAAAAGCCGGAACGTTGTAATAAATATGACAACAAAATGAGGACAATCGTCCGAATAATGTAAATAATGTAAGTAATACGTCATCTAAGAAATATAGTCAGATACGGAAAGTCCGAAACGTTGCAATATACATGGTGACACAAATGAGGACAATAATCCGAATAATGTAAATAGTGTACATATTAATAATACCTTATCTCAGAAATATAGACAGACACTGAATGGCCGAAACGTTGTGATAAATGTGACAAGAATGATGAGGACAATAGTCCGAATAATGTAAATAGTGTACATAATACCTCATCTCAGATATATAGACAGATACTGAAAGGCCGAAACGTTATAATAAATATGGCCACAAATATGAGGACAATAGTCCGAATAATGTAAATAGTGTACATAATACCTCATCTCAGATATATAGACAGATACTGAAAGGCCGAAACGTTGTAATAAATATGGCTACAAACATGAGGACAATAGTCCGAATAATGTAAATAGTGTACATAATACCTCATCTCAGAAATATTAACAGATACTGAAAGGTCGAAACGTTGCAATAAACATGGCGACAATGATGAGGACAATATTCCGAATAATGTAAATAGTGTACATAATACCTCATCTCAGAAATATAGACAGATACTTAAAGGCCGAAACGTTGCAATAAACATGGCGACAAAGATGAGGACAATAGTCCGAATGATGTAAATAGTGTACATAATACCTCATCCGAGAATTATAGACAAATACTGAAAAGCCGAAAATTTGCAATAAACATGTCGACAAAGATGTGGACAATAGTCCGAATAATGTAAGTAGTGTACATAATACCTCATCTCAGAAATATAAACAGATACTGAAAGGTCGAAACGTTGTAATAAATATGGCAACAAAATGAGGACAATAGTCCCAATAATGTAAATAGTTTACATAATACCTCATCTCAGAAATATAGACAGATTCAGAAAGGCCGAAACGTTGCAATAAACATGGCGACAATGATGAGGACAATATTCCGAATAATGTAAATAGTGTACATAATACCTCATCTCAGAAATATAGACAGATACTTAAAGGCCGAAACGTTGCAATAAACATGGCGACAAAGATGAGGACAATAGTCCGAATGATGTAAATAGTGTACATAATACCTCATCCGAGAATTATAGACAAATACTGAAAAGCCGAAAATTTGCAATAAACATGTCGACAAAGATGTGGACAATAGTCCGAATAATGTAAGTAGTGTACATAATACCTCATCTCAGAAATATAAACAGATACTGAAAGGTCGAAACGTTGTAATAAATATGGCAACAAAATGAGGACAATAGTCCCAATAATGTAAATAGTTTACATAATACCTCATCTCAGAAATATAGACAGATACTGAAAGGCCGAAACGTTGGAATAAACATGGCGACAAAGATGAGGACAATAGTCTGAATAATGTAAATAGTGTACATAATACCTCATCTCAGAAATATAGACAGATACTGAAAGACCGAAACGTTGCAATATACACGGCGACAAAGATGAGGACAATAGTCCGAATAATGTAAATAGTTTACATAATACCTCATCTCAGAAATATAGACAGATACTTAAATGCCGAAACGTTGCAATAAACATGGCGACAAAGATGAGGACAATAGTCCGAATAATGTAAATAATGTAGATAATACCTCATCCCAGAAATATAGACAGATACTAAAGGGCCGTAATGTTGTAATAAATATGGCGACAAAGATGAGGACAATAGTCTGAATGTTGTAAATAGTGTACATAATACCTCATCTCAGAAATATAGACAGATACTGAAAGGCCGAAACGTTTCAATAAATATGGCGACAAAGATGACGACAATCGTCCGAATAATGTAAATAGTGAACATAATACCTCATCTCAGAAATATTGATAGATACTGAAAGGCCGAAACTTTAAAATAAACATGGCGACAAAAATGAGGACAATAATCTGAATAATGTAAATAGTGTACATAATACCTCATCTCAGAAATATTGACGGATACTTAAAGGCCGAAACGTTGCAATAAACATGGCGACAAAGATGAGGACAATAGTCCGAATGATGTAAATAGTGTACATAATACCTCATCTCAGAAATATAGACAGATACTGAAAAGCCGGAACGTTGTAATAAATATGACAACAAAATGAGGACAATCGTCCGAATAATGTAAATAATGTAAGTAATACGTCATCTAAGAAATATAGTCAGATACGGAAAGTCCGAAACGTTGCAATATACATGGTGACACAAATGAGGACAATAATCCGAATAATGTAAATAGTGTACATATTAATAATACCTTATCTCAGAAATATAGACAGACACTGAATGGCCGAAACGTTGTGATAAATGTGACAAGAATGATGAGGACAATAGTCCGAATAATGTAAATAGTGTACATAATACCTCATCTCAGATATATAGACAGATACTGAAAGGCCGAAACGTTATAATAAATATGGCCACAAATATGAGGACAATAGTCCGAATAATGTAAATAGTGTACATAATACCTCATCTCAGATATATAGACAGATACTGAAAGGCCGAAACGTTGTAATAAATATGGCTACAAACATGAGGACAATAGTCCGAATAATGTAAATAGTGTACATAATACCTCATCTTAGAAATACAGGCAGATACTGAATGGCCGAAACGTTGTGATAAATATGGCAAGAAAGATGAGGATAATAGTCTGAATAATGTAAATAGTGAACTTTTCCTTGTGTCGTGTTCCTTCAAGGCGTAGATGATCATGGCTTTCCAGAATTGACTGTCCTTGACTTAATAAATAGTGCCAGATTTACCCATAATCTTTGTATTCTGCAGTCTGCGTACTCAAAATCAACGGGGCCTCCAGGTAAGATATATTATATTTTTGACGCTGTTACGGGACTTTCTTACATATACTGTCATAATGTATTGTAGACTCAAAGCAAATCTTTAGTAATTTCAAACACTCATCATCATCATCATCCTTGTTTTTAATGAACAAATTGTTTCCTCTTCTTGTGAGAATGTCGGAATTGGGAGGGACTGATAAGTGCAATTGCCTAGGGCCTCATTTCATCTAAATCCGACTCTGCTCCCAAACATTTCTCTGTCGTCTATTTACCATAAGTAAGTAGGTTATGCTTTGCCTTCACCTGTCTCTCTTGCTCCGAAACTGTCCTATGAGTATCAATTTTTCTATGCCCTCTTTCCTTGTTATGTCCCCTAGACATTTCAACTGTCACTTACTGATTTTCTTTTTTGCTTCTACGTAATTTGTACAAAATTAACAGTGAAAATATATATGTATATTTCCTCACTAGCTATCTATCTATCTATCTATGTCATTCTGTATTTATCTCTTTGATGGTGTTCATATCTATCTATCTATTTATCTATCTATCTATCTATCTATCTATCTCATTCTGTTTTTATCTCTTTCATGGTGTTCATATCTATCTATCTATCTATCTATCTATCTCATTCTGTTTTTATCTCTTTCATGGTGTTCATATCTATCTATCTATCTATCTATCTATCCCAGTTTGTTCATATCTATCTAACTAACTAATACTAAAAACATGTGGATCGTGTCTACGTCGGCCCTCGGGCGCATAACGATTTAGTTTCTTTTAACCTCTCACTCTTCCCACCTCTCTCGTACCATCTCTGCCTCTTCCCACCTCTGTATTTCCATCTCTCCCTCTTCTCCCCTCTCTCTACCACCTCTCCCTCTTCCCACCTCTGTATTTCCATCTCTTCCTCTTCCCACCCCTCTCTTACCACCTCTCCCTCTTCCCACCTCTGTATTTCCATCTCTTCCTCTTCTCCCCTCTCTCTACCACCTCTCCCTCTTCCCACCTCTGTATTTCCATCTCTCCCTCTTCTCCCCTCTCTCTACCACCTCTCCCTCTTCCCACCTCTGTATTTCCATCTCTTCCTCTTCCCACCCCTCTCTTACCACCTCTCCCTCTTCCCACCTCTGTATTTCCATCTCTTCCTCTTCCCACCCCTCTCTTACCACCTCTCCCTCTTCCCACCTCTGTATTTCCATCTCTCCCTCTTCTCCCCTCTCTCTACCACCTCTCCCTCTTCCCACCTCTGTATTTCCATCTCTTCCTCTTCCCACCCCTCTCTTACCACCTCTCCCTCTTCCCACCTCTGTCTTTTCACCTTCTCGTGATTGAGTCCGTACTTATTTATATTTCAGCTTGCTTTAAAAAAAATATATTTAAAAAGTATTTTTTGTAATAATTTTAAAATATTTTAAGTGAATAAGATTTAAAAATACGAGTTGTTTATACAGTAAGTATTTTCAACTTTATTCAAAACAGACGTTGAAATGAACTTCACTGTTTTATAGCCTGAACCGTCAGTTAGCCAACGTTGTCTAGTTAAAGATATCATTGCAAATAATATGTTATAGCGAGAACATAAATGCCATATTTAATCAGAAATAAAATAGATTTTCACTTTTAATTTTCTACAAATCGTAAAACAGCGTGCAATGCGAAAAGAGAAGGACCTCCCCACTAACACAGCTAAAAGTGTTATCAGGATTTATTAATGACGGACAGTGCTGAACAACAACAAATATACAATCCCTCCTTTATTCAATTAATTCGATTTCCTAACTTTCACAGGTGATAAGGCTGAATACTTTGCTCAGAAATCCTCATCCAACTCAATTCTCGCTTCGTCCGAAATATCTACACCTGATTTTCCGCTAGAAATTAGGCTCTGTTGTGTGAGATAAGCATAACCCCGTCAATGGTGATGGACATCTCTATCTATAAAAGCAGGATGTCTGTGTGTGTGTGTGTGTGCGTGTAACGAATGCACGGCCGCAATTTTCGACGGATTTGCACCAAAATTTACATGGACCTGCTCCAAGTTAGTGGGAAGGCCAAGACATCGATAGTGGTAATAATCGACTTTTTTATGCTTCTACGGCAGTTTTCATTTATTTTGCGGCCATTTTCTACTGGCCAGAGTGAGAGCCTATAGCTGGCTGCCACGAATAGACAGGAAGATTCTATTGGCCAGCGTGAGAGCTAACAGCTGACTGACACGAATGTTAACTAGCATGCTAACATGCAAAAAAAACAAAACAATCGATAGCTGTATTCGTCACAAGTGGGAAAAATTTAAATCTGCATGACACTTTACTCCAATTGGCTCATTCGCTTGCTTAAACTCAACGTTGATTCTGATTCCGCAGAACTGGGTTGGTTGTGAAAAAGTATTTGTTGTTAACATTCTTTTTTCATCCGGTTGTTTCAGTTACGAGTCCTTTTTTTAAAGCTGATAGTTTTGTGTTCATTTTGTTTAGTTCTTTTTTCGTAACAAATTCAATGCTTAGTATAGAGCTTAGAAAAAATTCACAGTGGGAGATAGGCAAGAAGTAAGGCATGTAGCAACATCAGCACGGCAAAGGGAACTTCTTTAAAGGCAAGGAAGGGCAAAAATATTTTAAGTCAAGTGATAGCGATGGCTGTATGAGTCGTACGATTTTTGAATCAAGCACGGGCAACGCCGGGCCATGCTGCTAGTTATCTCTAAATTAGACAATCATAAAGCAAGTTGTGGTAACGGGATGCCAGCTGTAGTCCTAAAGAAATGTCCGCCTTAGCTGATTCCAGTTCTCTCCAAACTATATAACTATTGCCTCGCTGACTCTTTATTTCCAGCCTGTTGGAAATCCTCATCTCTTGTCTTTTTTTTTTTCTAAGAACTCTGGAGACCCTTCTGACACATCTAACTACCGTTCTATTAGACTTCTAAAACTCTTTGGCAAAGTCTTCCAGGCTCTAATCAATGCCGAAGTGTCTAAACAACTTATATCCTATGCTCTACTCTCTGACAAACAATATGGTTTCCGCATTGGCCGTTCTGCTGCTGACGGGCTTACGCCTATAATTGAATTTGTATACAAAACTCTTGATAATAACGGTGAATCTCGACTTGAGGCTCTAAATATCTCTAAGGCGTTTGATAGGGTTTGGTATGCCGGCCCTATACGTAAGTTTCAAGGATAGGTATTACAGGACGAATATTTGATTTAATCCAGTCGTTTTTGTCAAACCGTTAAATCACGATCGTACTAAACGGGTTCTCTTCCAGTTACTTTCACAGGAACGCTGCTGTTCCCCAAGGCTCTATGTTGGTTCCTATACTGATTTTGATCTTCAGCAACGATCTTCCTGATGTCATCCTTTCTCAAGTATTCATCTACGCAGACGACACTACCATTTACTCCTGTCTCAATAGTAAATGCGGCATTGCTGACAAAGTTAACCTGGCAGTTGGTCTCGAGAAGAACCCCCAGTCCATTGTTGAATGGAGCAGGAAATGGCGTGTAAACATTATTTCCAAAATGAAACAGCTCTCGTTTACCCACCATAGAGAAACCTCCTTATCTCCCCTGAGCATGGTTGATGCTCAGTGCGTCTCTCTCCGCCTTCTTGGTCTCATGTTTTCTACGGACCTGAGGTGGATCAACTACATTAAATCAATAGCATCATCTACTGCAAGGAAAGTTTATTCTCTGTGTCGCGCCGGAAGGTTTTTCTCGTCTGAGTCCATCCTTCAAATCTAAAACTCTATCTTTTATCCTTGTATTGAATACTGTAATGTGATAAGTCCTGACTTGGCATCTCGACTCCTGTCACTTTCTCATGGACGTGATGTGGTTTCCTTCTGTCTTTCCTACAAATATTTTCATGACAGCTTCTTTGACGAGCTCTTTTCACTGGTCCCCCAACTGCATGAATTGAAGCGTCCTACTAGGATGCCATTTCGGTCACATTCTTTTACTGTCGAAACAGTTAAATGTAACCGCCTCTTCTACTCCAACAGCTTCTACTCTCGCACTTCCCGATAGTGGAACACGTTGGTTCCCTGGTAACTACAATCTTCAAAAATTTAAATGTTAATCGACATCTTCTGGTGCCTTGATCTTGATCCCCGTCCATCTCTTCATCCTTTGCTCAAACTCCCCTGTTTGCTTTGACCTATGTAAGACGTTAAACTACATTTGCTTCCTGGGTAAGACAAGGCCTATGATCAGGATATTTTGAGGATCGTGGAACCACTTCTTAATTGCTGGTGTTCCCAGGTCCACCTTGACCCGGTTTGGTAGCACCTATTAGGGTCCCAGTTATGGGCAAATAGTTAACTATTACCAGCAATACATTTTTGAAAATAATTATTACCAGCAATACAATTTTGAAGGAAAAAAATATTACCAGAAACAGATTTTTGACAAATCAAAAGAAAAAAATTGTCGGCATTAAATAACCCATTGAGGTTGATATGTCGTAAGACAAAATAAAACAAACCAAGCCAAACCCATTACTTTCGCTGTCTGTAAACCCTTGCGTGCTAACGGCACTCCCGCCTTGCTTGGGTTGAAATGCTTAAAAAAAATAACCAGTAATCTTAGTAACATAATCTACACTGGTGACACTATGTTGGTGATGTTGATCATGTTCACCATAGTCGATGAATATAGAATACAGAGCAGTACGTAATCTGTTCAATAAAACAACGTTAAAGATTAACACTCACGAGTCAGACGCTCTACTGAATCTGACTATATCGCCAATACCACCAGCAGCTGTTCCGTAATTCTTCAGTCTTCGGTATCAAAGGCTGTCAGTGAATATTTGGGAAAAAACATGGCCGCCTTTATACACGTCGCATTGAATATTTTGAGCCTTCTGATTGGTTAACCCTTCTATTGGTGAACTATAAAATGAGTCAATTCATTTTGTCTTGCTCACTAGTACACCAGGGTACCTAAAAACTCCAACAGATGATTCCAAAAAATGGTCAACAGAAAGAACTCTTAAACAAAGTCGTTATGGAAAACAATAAGAAATGTCTAACTTAACTGTAAGAAGATCATGCACCGTCATAATCAAAAGAGATAACCCAAAGACCGAGCTATATGTTAGGGATGTAAAAATCCAGAAACTAGAGAAATTTAACTGTCGTGCTTGTATAGTACCAAGAAAAAAAACATAAGATATCAAACAAAAAAGATCAGAGAATAATTTTGAGGCAGTAGCGATGTGATTTTATCGGCAAGTGCTAAAAAATGACATATACGGGATATGCATCCTGGGTATAACGATGAACTTCATCTGGCAGCAAGGCCTCTGATCGGGAGGTTTTGATGCACTTGCAACTACCTTTTAATGGCTCTTGTTCCCGTGTCCGTTCTCACTCGGGATGGTAGCACCTGTTAGGGTCTCAGCTATGGGCAAATAGTTAAGCCCCAAACTGGGGTCAAGACACTATGAAAGTGTAAAATAGGTTTTATTACCAGCAATACATTTTTGGAAACATTACCAGCTGTACAGAGGTCAAACACTATGAAAACACATTTTTATAGGTAAAAATAGCAGCAATATATTTTTAACAAAATACATTACCAGCATTTTGACTCTCTACAAAAACCCTCTTTGCAAAAATGCATCAATGAAAGCTGATCTGCAAAGTAATTTCTTACGAGGAATACATATTCTATTCGAAAGGACGTATCCTAAAATCTTTTCGGCATTAAATAACCCATGGAGGTTGATATGCAGGCTAAACAAAATCAAATCAACATTCAACAAGCGAATGCAATCCTCTTTAGAAAAATACGTCAATGAAACCTGATCTACAAATTGATCTTACAAAGAATTCATTCTCTATTCATACAAATTGATTGGAAGAATAATGGTCCGGATTAAATAACTCCTCGGGGTTGATATGCCGTAAAACAAACCAAACCAAAGTAAACTATATATACTATGTATGTGTCGAAGGAGAAACAGGAACAATGTAGAAACTTATACTCATAAACAGAAAGAGAGGTGGATTTTCTGAGAAACAATAATGAGGAAAGTGGACTTGGCAAATATAACACACGCAGGGCATATTAAAGGCAATAAAAACGCGACTATCATTGTTTGTGTGTTTAAATGACAAGTTTTAAGAAAGGAGACAAAGACATGTAAAAACACGAATTACCGCCAACATCCTGAAAGCCATAAAAATATATATGTACTTACTGGGTTCCACCACGAAATATGTGTCCACTCTTTAAATGACGATAAATGCAGAGTTTATTATCTTGAAAAAATATTAATGGTTGAAATTTAGAAAAGATAATGGTTATTGACTTACAAAGAATATTAGCGGTTTAAATAAAATATTAAATAAATTTAAATAAAATAATAAATAAATTAAAATTAAAATAATTTAAATTAAATATTGAATAAATTTGTGTACACGGCGGACTTAAAGCAACTTCTTAGAATACGAGATATGTTTCAATTTTAAATAATCAACACATTCCTAAAAAGCAAACAAATTAATTCATCACAGAGAATAAAAAATGGAATTTGTGGAGGGCCTTGATCGCCTACGTCCTCAGAGGACGTAGATTTTAAAACTGAAAAAAAAATAAAAGTGAAAGAGAAGACTGAGAATAGGTAGGATTGACGAAAGGATAAAATATGAAGGGGATTAAAAAAGATAGAAGATGGCGATTGATGTTGCTTTTAAATTTTAAAAGATTGTACTTATCAGGTAAGCAAGTAAATGGAATGGTGTTCCACAGGTGTAAGGCGGGATTGAATAATCTTTTGAAGTAGAAGTGGCGGTTGTATCTAGCTATTTCAGCATTAAAAGGGTGGGACCTCAATGCCAATCCAGTAGCACGTTTGGAAATATTTATTCAGGACACTAGGAAAAAATCCTCGAGTTGACATGAAAATATTTGGAGAAAAGACAGAAGGAACTGATGTGACATTGGTGAGAAAGTGACTGAAGTCGAGAGGCTAGGTTTGTATCGATTACATTACAGATCCTTCATTGAATGTTGTCAAGAATCTCAGGCAGAAACACCCACCAGATATGGCAGTAGTATTCAAAACACGGACGAATTGTAGATTTGTAAATGTGCAAGATGGATTCTGATGAGAAAAATTGACTGGCATAACACACTGACCCAAGAGTAGATCCCGCTATTGATTCGATGTAGTCGCTTCTATTCAAGTTAATGGAAAACGTGAGGCGGCCATATAAAAGAAGAATGCTTAAATGTATATAAAACATCTTGCTCCGACTATCAACCTCACCTTATTCAAAAGTGGGAATGGCGTGTTTAAAGTTTTTTTAAGAAATAGAGTGACGCCCATTGAAATTCCATCCGCCCTCAACACATAAAACTTGGAATAAAGGCTCATACTAGTATTTAAATACACTAAAACAGATCTTAAATAGTCAAGCATAAAAAAAATAACAAGACCTAAAAATAACCTTGAAAATTTTCTGGCACGACACAATGGCAGAACAGTAGATAGAACTACTGATTCGATTTAGTTTCTCCACTTCAAGTCAGTGGAAAATATGAGGCAAAGACGGCCATATAAAAGAAGAAGAATACTAAAATGTATAGCCACTTTGGTTTCTTTACTTGTTTCATACACTTTATTTTGTAATGTTTCAAAGTAATGGCTACAAACTTTACTTAGATCAACAAAAGGAAGAAGACGGCGAGAGATATGATCCCCTACACTTTGAAAAGAAGATACAGTATTTGCTATAAAGCAATCAAACAAAAGGGAGTTCCACAAGTGGGAAATGTAAGAAAAGAAACTGTTGCAAAAGAAATGGTAACTGCATTTAGTTATTTCACCAATAAAAGAGTGAGACCTAAACGCCAATCTAGTAGCACAATACTTCTTTAAGACACCAAACTGCTTAAATCTAAGCATTACTGGAAACCTAAAGATAGAGTCTTCACCCCCAAAATTAAATGGGATATCATCTGTCAAGCTTAAACTGACAACAACTTCCGGGATAGATGAAGTCTATGCATACAAGAGACGATTATAATAATTAGATATATAAATGCTGACCAATTATTGAATGAAAGAAATAAACTTATTTTCAAGTGCAGGCATAAGAACAAATATAAAATTCCCCCAAACCACTGACTTGTATTAAATACAGCTATTGATTCGATATATTCGCTGCTCTTCTTTCTAGAAACACTCAAATGTTAGGTTGAGCATGACATAAGCGAAGAGCAAATGTAAATGAACTGGAACCAGTTAGGTACATAAACGGCGAATATAGCAAATCAATTGATAAAAACTAAAAGAAGACTTGTAACGGGAGAAGGAATGTCTTTAAATAAGCCTTTCAAATTTTATGACAAGAATAGGTGCTTTAACACTTCAGGGATCTGGAATTTCCCCTGATCCAAGACAGATTCTCCAAAGACGCCACTTCTCAAGGATATCGCTACTCTGCTGTTATTAATGTTTAGATGAGTCCCGTTTTTATTTCCACCTGTTTAGACGTTAACTGCTAGAATACGTCATGCCACATCCTTAGAGACGAATCACACTAATTTCCTCCGTATTCCATATGTACGTAGAAACTTCCATTCGGCTTTTCTGCAAAAACTGCTGGTTTGTGATACAGATTCCCTTGTGAATGTTTCGCTAAACACTAAAATCTTGATCTCTAGTATCAATTATTGCCTTTTTTTTTTCGTTATCCTCATAACCTTCATTTGCGATCAACTCTCCTTTCATTTAGACCAGAGTTTCACAAACTTTTCTCAATCAGCGACCCTTTTTGGGCACAAACCTTTGTCGACGCCCCCACCCCATGTTAAATTACATTTTGAATATACTAATTTCATCTTTCATAGTAAAGATAGCACTTAGGTATTAGTGAAAAAATAATGTTAACACTTTTGATAATTTATCTCAATGTTTTCAATGCGATGGTTGACTTTGGTGCTTACTGGCTAAGGCTCTTACTCTATGTTCATTTCATAGCTTATCTCAATGTTTTCAATGCGATGGTTGACTTTGGTGTTTAGTGGCTAAGGCTCTTACTCTAGGTTCATTCCATAGCTTATCTGAATGTTTTCAATGCAATGGTTGTCTTTGGTGCTTATTGGCTAAGGCTCTTACTCTAGGTTACATGCTTCTTGGGAGTAATCGTCAGTCACTTTGTTTTGTAATTTGCAGGCGGTACGAAGCTCTATAACTGCGTTGAAACCACATTCAGCCATTGGAAGTTGGAAAAGCAATGAAGAAGTTCGAATAGCTTTCCACAGGCCTTCCAGAAATTTCTTTTTGTATCCAATTTTGAATAATTTTTGAAAATCTGAAAAAAATGGATACATGCCCACCGCCATCTGGGTACGTTCACCGCCCCACAAATGAAAAAAAAACAAAAAACACCCAATGTCCCCTTTCAGCATAACAGAGCCCACAAGGGGGCGCTATCGTCCACTTTAGGAAACACTGATTTAGACCATTCGCCTCATTTGCCACTATTTTTAGTGTATATTTTCTTATGAATTTTCTCCATTCTTTAGTTCCGACAGTTTAGACCTTTACTGCTACGACGTGCCATGCTTGTTCCTCGAAGTTGATTCACCTATGTTTGTTCCGTATACCAACTGGAAATCCCACGGCTACATAGCCCTGAAACACCGATTCCCGTACGATGAGCAAAAGGAATTAATAAGAATTGTATCACTAACTCCTTATTATCACCAAAAATAAATCTTGTTTAATCCACTCTTGGCGAGATGGGTAACCGTTTAGGAATATCAGGTGCTGTAGGCTTGGATGTGCGGTTGGTGTAAGGAATATTGTCTCGGGATTCCTTATCGGAGAGCCGAGTTCTATTTTGAGAAAGTTATCAATCCAAGTCTTCTCCCTCCTCAGCTATGGGTTAATTAGTAATACTTGCATCCCTATACCGTTTTAATCTATAAAAAATATTAGAATACAAAAATATTTTCTGGCTTTAAATAACTTGAAAAGGAATCACTCGATCAATGAAATACTGATTAGCTACACAGGCATGTATTTTAGATTTATTTACATTCTCTGGAATAGAAATGTATAGAAAATTATATGGTCACAAAGTCAGGGCTCAGTTTATGTATTGATTGTAACATAGAATTGATCCCCGACTTTATATCCATATTATAATTTCTTTGTTACTAAGCCGTAGAAAACGAATCAATCAATCAATAAAATACGGATTAGCTACACAGACATATCTTTTAGATTTATTTACATTCTCTGGAATAGAAATGTATAGAAAATATGGTGGACATAAAGTGAGGGATGAGTTTATGTATTGATTGTAATATAGAATTGATCCTCCACTTTATACCCAAATTATAATTTCTTGTTTGTTGATACGCCATAGAAAACGAATTAATCAATAAATGAGATACTGATTAGCTACACAGGCATGTCTTTTAGATTTATTTACGTTCTCTGAAATAGAAATGTATAGAAACTACTATGGTCACAAAGTCAGGGCTCAGTTTATGCATTGATTGTAATATATAATTGATCCCCCATTTTATATCCACTACTTTATAACCAAATTATAATTTCTTGTTTGTTTATCAAATTCTGATTAGTTCTGAATACATCTCTTCTCTCACCGGCTATGGGTTAATTAGTAAAACTTGTATCTTTAAACGATTATTATCTTAAAACAAATTCTTACGTTCTAAAAATATATTCCGACTTTAAATAACTTGCAAAGGGTTGATAAACCGTAGAAAACGAATCGATCAAACAAACCAAATGTAAGTCATCATCAGACAGTTTTTTGTTAAGAACTGTTGCTTTTGGGGAAAAGATTTCCGTCTGGTTCATTCACTGACCAATACATTCTGCCCACAAATGAAGAGGCGACTTGAGGCGACAGAAATGTGCTTCTACAAAAGGGTACCATAGAGTGAACATGTGAACATCACGTAGTTTGAGATAAAATGGAAACAAAAAGGACTCTAGTTAACACCAGACACGTAATGCGGAAAGAAGGCTTAGAAAATTTGACACTCGCGAGGCATATTAAAAGCAAGAAAGACACAGTAATGCAGCACATAACTTACCTAAAAGGCTTTTGTAAATGTTGGACAGAAGAGGGTTTATGAGAGACAGCAAAAAGAAAAAAAGAGAAATACAAATTTCCACATGGGTCTTTCTCTGACCATTACCATCTTAACCTCTTCAATTGAAGCGTCAATTGTTATCTATCCACCTTATCCTCCTAATCTTCACAACCTAATAAGTCCTCTTTCATTCATATCTCACACGTTATTCATCATTACTCTTGTGGATTCCGAGATCAATTCGGTCTCCAAGGAATGACAAACGTAATAATTAAATATAAGAAATAAAATGTATTTACACAATCATACAAAGAGTAATACTGTTAGTAAGTCCAGGAACATGGTTAGTAGCAAATACAGATAGATATACACAGTCTCGAAGAAGGACTTCCTTAGAGTCTACGTGCTTGTAACTGACTTCTAGAAGATGTTACCTCACACTATCTCCGTTCGTATATTCTCTCACTCTCCGTATATCCTCTCTCTATCCGACTACCGACTGCCCTCACTGACTGTAACTCTGAGTATTTAACGGCAGCAGTCCAGGTACACTTGGTAGAGTCCACTTATATGAAAAAGGGGTGGACCCCATAACAATTACCATTTTACGAGGTATTTTAGCATCTCGCTACCATCTTTTTTTATCAATGTCAATTTTTGTGCAAAAAGTGGATCATAAAGCTTATTCAGCTTAATAAATATTTTCAGAAAACCTAAACTTCTAACTTGTCACTTAATATTTAATAACATCGACCTAGTTCTTGACCTGACCAAAAAAAGAATTCCGCCAAAATCTGTCAAGCCTCTGTGAGCCTAACACGTGACTAAATTTAGCAATAAAATATGAAACGTCTTTCATCTTCGACAGTGCGCCGATCGGAATCCTTTGAACTCGCCACACAGTTCCAGCCTTTACGTTAAAATTCCTTAACATGATTCCAGCCTGAGAGAACACACATTCACACAGCAATATTTTATGACGAACAATCAACTCAAGTTTTCCACATTTAAGTTAATACACGAATCTTTTTCATAAGCTTTCAAGCTCAACGTTAATTATTGCAATTAACATAAACACAGCTCGTTAGGAACCTTTACCCCAACTAGAATATTTTCTTCGAACAAGTGAAAACAAATCAAAGAGCGACAATTCCGTAGACCTTAAAGTAGGTACCTCCACGAAAATGTAAACAAAAGAGCATAGCATGATGAAAAAGACGCCGAACTTGACGAAAACAAAATTTTATCGTCTAATGTTCATGTTATTATTAAAGAGGAAAGATCAAAGTAATTTGGGGTATTTTAAAAAAAAATTTAATCGTTCCTAGCACGTCTGAAATTTTCGTTAAAAATATTGGACAGATAATCATTTTCAATCATTTTTTTCGATTTGATAAAAAAGATTAAACTCTGACTTTGATATTCTTTTAAAAATCAATTATCATTTTTTCAAAACTGATTTTAATAAAATCAGAAATAATAATGTTTATTTAAAATATTTTGAACCAAGCTTAACTTAGCTTCTGCGCCGAAAAAATGTAATTTGAAAATAAAACAAAGCCGGTCATAACCTTTCGCGTCGCTTGAGAGGTGACGAAAGACACATTCATGACGTTTAGATAACTTACGGGAGGATAATTCTTTCTACAGATGGAAGGAAGTGAAATTATTTAGATTTAAGTGAACAAATTATTTACCTCATTACTTTTAAGGAAAACTTTCAGCGCTCTAATTTTTCATTTTTTTTTTTGTACTTAGCTTTCATCTGTACCCTACACGAAATCGCTAAAAAATAGAGCATAGTCTGATGAAAAAGACGCCAAACTTTATGAAAACAAAATTTTATCGTCTAAATGCTTATGTTTTTATGAAGAGGATAGACCAAATTTTTTTTTAATTATTTTTAAAACATTTTTTCATCTTTTTAGAATATTCTAAATTTTGATTTAAAACCTTTTTTCTCTTTGTTGCAACAAGGGCTAGTAAATAACATAGTTAATTTTTAGCGCGTTTTTTTTTGTATTACACACATTAATTTGGAAACTCTTGCAAAAATAAAAATAATTGTCAGATGTTAATAAAAATTTCAGAAACTATTCCCAGAATATCGAAATTATTTTAAATATTTTTTTTTTTTTATTAAAGTTATGGCAGAAATATTTTTTTCTATATTTATTAACACCCCCATAACTAATTTTATGAAAAACTCTAGAAATTCGTGCGCATCGGGTTTAGTGATTACAATAGTTAAAAGCACAAGGCTTTGAAGAATGCAAATCATGTTTTTTTTTTAATTGGAGCCAACGTACCTGAAAATCAGCTCTGAATTTTAACATACAAAACTCAATAAAACAAATATATTATTTAATTTCAAATGTTTTTATTTGTTTTTAGTTGTTTTTATGAATATGGACAATATTTTCTGAAAGTAAAATTTTTTTTCAATGAAAATTGAATTTTTAATACAATTATTTGTTATTTCTTTAATTATAATAGATTTTTACATTAAGTTTTTAAAAATATTATAACATTAGTTAAAAGCACCTTTCAAAGTGTCCATATGAGATTGTCATTGTCTAGCGCTTTGAAAATTGTATCATTTGGACCAATCAGAAGAGCCACGGTAATTAAAAAATGTAATTGTGTGCTTATAATCGGGCGGTAATTATAAAGTACGGAAGACCAAACAGAATACAATTTAGTTGCATTATTTGAGTTAAGCATTGTTCTCCGCTGTTAAGGCCTTTACTTTTGCGAAACACGTATGGAGAAGTTAATTTGATTTTTCAATTTCAACTGAGAAGGGTACCTATAAGTATCAGTATCATCTTATGAAATTTAACTACTGCTGCTAAACTTTAATTTATATGATCTCATTTTTAGATTAATCTCAGTTACGACATTTTTCCATAAATGAAATATCAAAATTAATAATAAAATGAATGGAAATACAAATAACACATTAAAATGTAATAAATGTACATAAAATTATAGTATTTTATGTACACTTCTGATAAAATTTCATAAGAAAGGTACGTATAAATTAATTAGATACCTTTTTCTTATGAAATTTAATCTCACTCTTAACAGTCTTATTTTTTAATTTCTTTAAAGTAAGTCGTAAACAATATTTCTCTATTTTAAATACAAACTTGAACTGTTTATTGTTTTTCTTAAATTTCTATAATACCGAAACACACTTTTTCATTATTGTACAGACCATTCAACAACTGATAATCTATCAAACCCGAACTCTGACAACATTTCAATTTAAACATAAAAAGGACGTTTGAACTTTTTAAAACTACCTTTTTACTCCAGTTATTTGTGTCTCTTGTTTATATAAATATTTTATTCATTGTTGTGCAAAAACTTTTGTTTCTCATGTTGTTCTTATTCTATGTTTGTTGAATACCAAAATTTAATGTGAGAGGAAATTGTTAATTTCATCACAAAGTCTAATTTATTCAACAATTTTTTATCCATATAATTTAATCCATTAACACAACCTACACAGTATCTTCAACCTTGAGTAACTTCCGTATATCGTATTGGTTCAATACTAGGATAAGATAAATCAGTGAAACATTAAATCACTCGGATTTGAAATGTTTTCTTCTACGCTTCCCTCTTTTAAATATTGGCGGTGCAGAATTTCAAGTAGCGTTGGTATTTCTTCTAATCTAGTCCGATTGGTCAGCGCAGAGAAAACAT